>JAWQFJ010009809.1:130000-150000 GCA_034096865.1 Theodoxus fluviatilis | reverse complement strand
GGTAAGATGCCTGAATTATGACTTACTGTCTTTGGTTAAATCCAACACACTCATATGCATGCATGCATGCACACACAAAAAGCACACATGCATGCATTAATGCATATATACACATACTTGCATACACATACACCTCACCTATACACACACACATACACACACACAAACACATGCATATGCACACACACACAAACTTTGTTCCTTCACTTTGGCCCATGGAGCTCAGTATTTAAAGGAAATATGCATGCAGCAATTGAAAGTATTGAAAATGAAGGACTTATGGCTTTCTAGCAACAAAGACATGATGAAATGATGAAACAGAGTAGGATTTAGTTACTTTGGTGGCATTTATGACCGTTTTAAACCCGTGAGTATGCATGCAATTTGACCTGCAGATACTGCAGTGAAGCATCAAGTTTTATCAGCTGTCATCAACAGGAGGCAGAGTGGGTGCGCTCGATTGGTCCGGCGGAATCAGCCGGCGGACGAGACGGCGTACCGCCGGATTTTTTGTTACGCTCAATTGCTTCAGGTCACGTGACCGGCGAACTGCTGGGTCCGCCGTCAGGCCAAGATGGGGACGACCAGATTAGGGTTTATGTTTTGTGACTCTTCGACACTGAAAATATTCGATAATTCGTTCTCCGCTGACTCATGTGTGCCTTAATTTGTCACCTTGCTGCAATCTCCGCTGGACAATTGAAGTAGATTACGATTTTTTTTCTTTATAGTGTGCACGATGTGTGGTTGACGGTGAGAAATCCTGCATTAAGTTCGAATTGAAAATTCTCTCGCTAAGGGACGTAACTCTACATTCTGACCTCCCTTTGCGTAAAGGAAAATCGCTCGAGTGCGTGGTCTTTATTAGTGTATATAGGGTCTTTGACTGCACTAGGCTCAGGAGTCACTTATCAGGGCATAGGTAGTGGTAATGAAAATGTTCAATTTACACAATAACCTCAAACCTTACCATAAACCAAGAAGACAGCACATTTCTTCATCATCGCTACCGCTGTCTAGTAACTCTTCTAAACACCATAATTGTGCCGCCATGTTGATCAGCCGAAAGCGCTCGATTGGCACGAAAGCTGTCGATTCGCCGGTCACGTGACGGCGGATCGCCGGTCACGTGGCAGTGAACCACCGCAGGCGGATTCTGGCGGTTCAATCGAGCGCACCCAGTAGTACCATCCTTATGAAAGTCAGTTTGGCCATCCCTGTCACTTCCTACTCTACTATTGTTTCTACAATAGGAAACAGCACTTCTGTGATTAATAGAAAAGATTATGCAATAAACAAACTTGCTGGCATGTAATGATAATTGTTGAATAGCTTAGATGGTGAACTGCATGCAAAACATCAGGCTGTTTGCTCACCACTTTTTCACTCCCAGAGACAAAATATTGACTCGGAGCGAATTTTTAAGATGTAAACACAGTAGTAAAATAACAGCCGAAAGACTGGAAAAACCGCGATGATTGCTTCAGTTTTTAAAAATGTTTTGTGATTATCTATATCTTTAGTTGCTTGAGTTTAACACATTGGTGGTGCAAAGTTTGTGTAGAATAATACTTGCCTACAGAGACGTAAAAATTTATTGTGAGTTATTGAGGGATTATTTCTCAAGTACATGAAATTAGGTATGATGAATTCTCTATGGATCGACACTCATTTCACATGTTCTAAACATGCATACTTTGGTGGTTCCAGCTGCTGACCTCAGGTGCAGTTCACAAGTGGGGGACAGAGATCCAGGAGGGAATATTTGACATGCTGCTGTACCTAGTAGACCTAGTCATCGCCAGACTCAAGTACCAGCCTGTCCCCCTCTACCTGCTGGATGTCCTGCACATGGTCAGTAGCCCTGCCTCTCTGCAAGCCATTGAAATGATCAGCCTTCCCTTGATCTGTTGGTGGTGAAGTGTCTCCTTTTGTCAATGCTGCTTCCAGTTATCTTGACCATCACCTTGTCTGAGTGGCTGGAAACTCCATCAATTTTGGAGACAAATTTTGTATCAGAAAAAGAAATTTTCATAATGATGAGAAGAAAAAAATTGTAGTTACAGTAACCTGACCCCGTGACTGACCCCTTTTTTTTCTTCCTGCCAACTCAGAACCTCTTTGTCAATCATGCTGGTTTTAAAAAACTTTTTGGGGGATTGAAAGTAAATAACAAACTGTGTGCTGTTCCATCTTCCCTGCCCTATGAGCAGGAAATCCAGTATTTAAGTTTCTAAAAAGCATTTTCAGTAAAAGAAAGTTTGGTTCAATCTGGCCTCCTCAGAAAAGAAGAAAAAAGAAAGTTCAGGCTGACCTACTGACTATTTTTCCCCCGGCCATGTTGGTTTAACCACAGCTACAACTTTTGTGTTGCCTAATGTACTGATTGCACTTCAAGGTATAAATAAGAGGGGTGAAATAATAACTTTTCTAATATGTAGGTAGCATTTTGTATTATCTTTGTATTTTTTTAATGTTATGATATATCTTTAAACTGTGTCAGCCGCTAATTAATGTAAGTTGAATCATTAAAAAATTAGGTATGCTCATGATGAGAGAGAGAGAGAGAGAGAGAGAGAGAGAGAGAGAGAGAGAGAGAGAGAGAGAGAGAGAGAGAGAGAGAGAGATTCCAGCATTCCTTTCCTAGTGCATAGCATTTCACACAAGTGTTGTATCTCTCCCATTTTTCGACAGGCCTTCACACCAGACACAGAGTTCCACTTCAAGAACCGGACTCGAAGAGACAGGTCACACTGGGAGGACCGCTTTGAAGATGGGAGAGCTGCAGCTGCCACTCCCGCAGGCCCCAACAAAACTATCGTGGTGGGTTGCATCCATGGCCTACTCTAAGGCTTGCCTTGTCATGCTGAACGAGAAAAAGAATGTTGCCTGTATTTGAATATTGAGGTTTGAAGAAAAAATTCTGCAGAACTTTGCATTCCCTTTAAATAGGCATTATGTTCATCAGGTGTGTTTTCTACGATGCTGCATTGTTTTCCCACCTTTCATGGAACTTGCTTTCTGTCTGTCAAATTTCACTGCTTTGCAGCATACAATTAGTGCACATAATGTTAATTTCTTCAGTAATATTAGCCGCAAAGTACTGTATTCATTGGAAGAACTGTTGTAGTATCATATAGTGTTTATCCTGAAAATGAAAGGTATGTATTTCAGCAGAAAATGAATTGGCTGTTTGTAAGAGAAGCTTACTGATGTTATGATGTATGAAATTGTATTTTTATCTTTTAATTTTTTTTACAGGATCCTTATGGATGGCTGACCCATCTTATCAACAGAGTAAGTACCATTATACATATTTATATATTTTATGAGCTAATGTCCAGATTTGTTTTAATAGTTTGTAGCCGACAACTTTTTTCTATATGATTTGCTTGCTGTGGTGAATATTTTAAGGGAGAGAGAAATGAAGGGGGCAATGCGGTCTTAATGGGAGCTTTGCAAGAGCGTCTTTCATATATGTGAAATATTTGTGTTGTATTGCATGGACTACTTGAAATGTGCAAAGAAAATTGTCTAGAGCTCTACATGACATTCTTGTGCTGAGTAGAACAGTAAGTGAAAGAAAGGGGATAAAGAGACTGGTTTGCCTTTGCTACTAGAAACTTTGCTTGAGACTGTGAAGTCAGGGAGAACAGCCAGTGTATAAGTTTCCTAATAACTGCACTGGAACCCAGGGAGCTATATGCTGGTTTATCCTCCACTACTTTCAATACTGGATGAATAGATATTTTGACCGGTGAATGGATGGTTCGAGTAATGGATTGATGGATAAATGAAGGAAGCTTTGGGGATGATTATGTGGATGGATGGTTTGTGTGGATGGTCCAGAGAGCTACACTATGATTCATCTGTCACTTCTCTAAGCAAACTAAAAGTGATGTAGGGGTGAATGGGAATGAGTGTTCCTAGGAGGACATTTTAGATGTGTCTGCAGATACTATGACTCATGAAGGTTGTCATCTGTTTAGGGGAGAATTAAAAAACCTTGGTGTTTGGGCACTGGGTAATGTCTGTAGCCTGCAGCTGCAGTTGCTGTAATGCTTGCTGTCTCTCTGTGTTTTTCAGTTTGCCTTCAATGGAGGCCTGGAACTGATCAGGAGCAACATGGATGCTGAGGACTTGGATGCTCTGGTAAGATTTTGTGCTGCCTCCCTACCAAGAGCGTGCAGTCTTGCCACACAAACATGGATCTGATTGCATTGTTAACGGGTGATCTGATTGTTGGTTTGATGATTGTTGGTTTGATGATTGTTGGTTTGATGATTATTGTGAATGGTTTATGACATGTTTATGACTTCTGCACTTAGCTGCCACTTTAATTCAACTGGACTGACCAACTGGACGACTGGAGGACTGAAGTAACATCCTGACATGTTCCTTGCATTACAAACCTATCTCTGTTCAGATCGACCGTATTGGTAATGCTTTCTGTGTAAAAGTTCAGTCCAAGTAATGACTTTTCTTATCTTCTTTCTGGTCATCTTTGCTGTTATTTTATTGACTCACATGCGAAGCAAAAGTGAGTCTATGTACAGACCTGCCTACTACTACGGTTTGACCGTAGTTTCTACGGAATTTAGCCCAAAACTACGGACTACGGTCAAAGTTAAAAAAATACGATTTTTTTGTAGTTCGATATTACGGAAAGTGTAAGTCACATTTCAGGTTAGGTTCGCCTGATGACATTGTTTAGCCGTGCGTGAATTACGCGTTTCCGGTTGTCGTTTTTCGCGCATGCGCGCTCTTCATTGTAGAATTGGAAACCAAAAGTGAAAGATGTCGTCGCAGGCAAAAAGACTACATGAAACTTCCGAGTCCGACACGGACAATGAAACCGCGGACTCTTCTACGAGTAAAACAAAGAAGAAGAAGAAGGCTCCAACGCAAACTTTTCGGCCCCATTACTCGGAGAAGTATCGAGTTCTCACTCGCAGCGAAAAAGGTGCTGAATTCGCGCACTGCAGTGTTTGCTCGTGTGACTTTACGATTCGACATGGCGGAATAAATGATTGCAAAAGGCATTGCGAAAGCAAAGCCCATGTGGATAAATGTGTGCCTCACCCAACTTCAACAACAAAGGCCATAACGAACTACTTCACTCAAAAACCCAAGGAAAGTGGACCGACAGTGGAGCAGGTCACGCGCGCAGAAACCATGATGGTGGAACTGTTGACAGAACTGAATCTCCCATTTACATCAGCTGACAAGTTCACAGAGGCCTTCCCAAAAAATGTTTCCGGACTCTCAAATTGCTGCGAAGTTTGCCTGTGGAAGATCCAAAGCTACTGCTGTTGTGAAGAAGCTGAGCAATGGTTTTCAAGAAGAGCTCATCATGAGAATGAAGAATGATCCTTTCACGATCTCCACTGATGGTAGCCAGGACACTCGGGAGAAACTGTTTCCATTGGTGGTCCGCACAGTAGACCAGGAAACAGGCCAGGTTCATTCTGAACTGTTATCCGTTCCAGCTCTAAGTGATCGAGCCACAGGTGAGTCACTTTATTACAAAACATAGGCCTACTGTCTTTAAACTTTGTCATGCATCTTTGCAACAAAATTAGAGGCTGGAAGATCCTATCTAACATTTAAAGGTAACAGTGATTGACATGACTGTACTAATGTTACATCATGTCACTCTACTTTTGTTCTGTTCAGTGTGACTGTGTAGTCTTTACTGCACACATAATTGAGAATGTAAAGCGCTAGAACTCAAATGTCAAATAGGCACTATGACTATAAAAATAGCCATTATTATTATCAACCAAAGGTGTGTGTTGTCATATTTTTTTTCCAGTCCTTTTTGTGTTTGCCTTGTCTGTGGATTACAAGTGTGCCATGTATTGTTTCAGGTGAAAACATTTTCAAGCTTATTGATGATGTTATGACTGACCATGACAGCGAAGGGAGAGAAGTTGTGAAGATACCTTGGAAGAACTGCCTAGCCCTTGGCTGTGATAACTGCAATGTCATGGTGGGAAAGAAGGCTGGGGTCTACGCATTCATGACAAAGAAGCATGGCAATGTGTATCTGGCTGGATGTGTGTGTCATTTGATACATATTGCTGCACAAAAAGGTATTTTTTATTTATTCATCTGTTATTAAAGGCACTAGAGAACCACCCTGCATGCTAAAATGGGTTAATCCACAGCTACACAGTCTAAAAATGTAGTGATCTACCAATTTGTGCAGTTTAAATCGTAGTGGATTGCCAGAAAAACAGGTTTGAAAATATACAAAAATCTAAAATTGTAAAAATAGTATCTGCGTTTGCGAACATGGATACTAATTTTAGAACAGGAACAATATGATCAGTGGCTAGTCCACGCATTGTATAACTCTAATCTCTTTCACTAAGTTCATTTCTCCTTTTGAATTTGTTATAGTCTGAAGTAAAATCCACTTGTTTCAATGACTGCTTACATCGGCATCTAACAGAAAACTACGTTTGAAATTTGAAATCTATCAAGGGACACAACTCGTCATGGCATGAATGACTGCCAAGAAATCTAACTACATGTACTGTGATGTGGTACTAGCAATTTATTTCTGTGTTTGAATATTGTAGCAAATCATCCTTTTAACCCCTCACAGGAACGTTTATGACATTACTTGCATACGTGAAAAAATAGAATTAATTATTGAGCGTTTCCTGCATATGAGCGTTTAATATTTTATCAAGTATAAATAACAGAATGCATTATTTCACATGTTACTAAAGATGTACACTAAATTCCACAGTGCAAACCAGTATTCAGTAGGATAATGAGTTGAGTGTACTAATGTGGTATTTGTGTGTGTTTGTTTCAGCATCATCTGAGCTGTCTCTGAAAATCGATGAAGTCCTGGTGGATGTGTACTACTATCTTGACAAGAGCAGCAAAAGACTTGAGGAATTGAAAAACATCCAGCTCCACCATGATGTCAAGGCTACTCGGATCTTAAAGCATGTGCCAACGCGCTGGCTCAGTGTCAGAACATGTCTTCCTCGGCTGTTGGAGAACTGGGGTGCGCTGAAAGAATTCTTTCAAAAGGAAAGACAAGAACGAAAGCAGAAGACCAATTCTCAGGCTGATCGCCTTGAACGTCTGTACACTGTCTTCAGTTCCCAAACATCAAAACTGTACTGCATGTTTCTGAACAGTGCACTGCAAGTGTTTGACGACCAGAATCTTGTGCTGCAGTGTGAAGAGCCGAAAATCCATTTGCTGAGACGAACTATCTTCAAGTTGCAGCGTACCCTCTATGAGAGGTATCTGAAGTCTGTTGCCCTTTCAAACAAGGGTGGGGAACTGTTGCGGGAGGTGAAGTTTGAACAAGCGTACCACCACAAGGCTGATGAAAACCTCACCATTGGAGATGATGCAAGGGAGTTCATCAACAACACAAGCAGCCTTCGGCCAGAGAAAGTGAAGAAATTCTACATGGAGGTGAAGCAGTTCTTCATGACGGCATCTGCATACATCAACAAGAGCTTTCCTTTGGGCAGTGACCATGTGCTGTTGAAGCATGCAGAAGTAGTTGATCCGAATGTGGTGAGGACCAAAATGCAAAATGATGCTGAGGCAACTACACCTGTGCCTGACAAGGATAGTCATCTGGAGTCCATCAAGTACTTCCTTCAAAAGTACCCTGCCCTCATCCCCCCTGGAGGATCTGCAGACAACATCCTGCTGGAATTCTCAAGATTCCAGACTCACATCTTTGAAAGCTTGCCAGATCAAAATGAAACAGGGAGGATAGATGACTTCTGGCAATCTGTCAAAGATCTCAGAGATGAAACCGGCTGTGAGAAATTCCCTCACCTTCCCAGTTTCATGCAGGGGATCCTGACAATACCCCACTCTAGTGCCCATTGTGAGCGAATCTTCAGTCTTGTTCGAAAGAACAGAACAGAAACCAGAGCCAGCATGAGTCAAGAAACATTGGAGTCTCTACTTGTTCTCAAGTCTGTTGGCAAACAAGAAAGGGTGTACACCAATGTTCAGCTTCAGGAGCTGAAATCCTGCTACAAAGAAAGCCTGAAGAAAAAAGACTAGTGTCAAAGTGGAGTCAATGTGAAACTGAGAACGATTGTGAAACTGATTTGTTGGATTGATTGTGAAACAGCGATTGTGCAGTGTACATGGAACTAAGTGCAATTTTGAACAGAAACAATGTATTTGGAGAATTGATGAAATACAGTAGCAGTTGGAACAACAAACAAGTAAGTTATAACAGTTTGAAAATAATGTGAAGTAAACTTGTGTTATGTTCATTTTGTTCAAAATAATGCCGCGATACCGCGATTCGAGTGACTACTGACAAGGAGTCCAAAACTACTGAAATTAGCCCTTTTTAGCCAAAAAACTACTGAGAAGGTATTTTAGAGGTAGGCAGGTCTGTATGTACTCACCCTTTTCGTCCGTCCGGGCGTCCGGGCGTCCGGGCGTCCGTGAAAAACTTTAACGTAGGATTTTTCTCGGAGACTATTAAGTCTATCAACACCCAATTTGGCATGAGGGTGTATGATGACAAGGCCTAAAAAAAATACATAGTGACTTGTCCTTGCTTCAAGGTCAAGATCGCAGGGGCCATAAATGTTGTCTAAAAAACAGTCATTTTTCACATTTTCTCAATTTTCTCTAAAGTTTTTGAGATTGGATACCTCACCTATATATGGTATATAGAGGGCAAAGTAAGCCCTATCTTTTGATACCAGTTTGGTTGACCTTGCTTCAAGGTCAAGGTCACAGGAGCTCTTCAAAGTTGGATTATATACATATTTTGAAGTGACCTTGACCCTGAACTATGGAAGATAACTGTTTCAAACTTAATAATTATGTGGGGCACATGTTATACTTTCATCATGAGACACATTTGGTCACATATCAAGGTCAAGGTCACTTTGACCCTTATGAAATGTGACCAAAATGGGGTAGTGAACCACTAAAAGTGACCATATCTCATGGTAGAAAGTGCCAATAAGCACCATTGTGCTTCCATGTCTTGAATTAACAGCTTGTGTTGCATGACCTTTGATGGTCACCTGAAGGTCAAGGTCATGTAAAGGTCAAGGTCAAGCATGTGAGTCGTATGGGCTTTGCCCTTCTTGTTCTTAATCACACATTGCATGCTTTTTGCTTTTTTTTTTGCTGTTGCTGTTTCTGGCTTTGTTGTTTGCTGCCATGATGTCATCCCCTCCTGCTGCAGAGCATGGCCGCACTGATCAAGCCATTTGGGGCGAGTGCCGAATACCTGAACCCAGACATGGTGTGCAGCTGTCTGGCCCCGGGCATGGAGACTGCCATCAAGTACGTGCAGAACCTGGAGGAAAAAGACTTCAAGGAAAAGGTGAGTGGTGGCATGCATGCAAAGTGGGGAGAGATGGATTCATGAGTGCTTGGCTGGGCGGGCTGGCTGGCTGGCTGGCTGGCTGGCTGGCTGGCTGGCTGGCTGGGGACAGATGATCAAATATATGGATGAATGGATCGATTTATGAATGAATAGATTTATGGATAAATTCACCAATTAATGGATTGATTCATGATAGATTCAAGGATGGAAGCACTTAAGAATTCATATGTAGATACATTGAGAGATGGACAGATGGATAAAGTGAAGGACTATGTATGGATGCAGGGATGATTGAACAAAATGATGAATGGATGGATGGGTAGAATAAGACTGAATGAAATAGTGCAGTGCTGTTGCCTCTGAGAGCAGACCGACAATTGCTGAAAGAAATTCATGAAAATAAAGTGCTCTTTTAAAAATTGATATTGCTTTGATAAATGAGAATGTATGTGTTGAGCCTATAACTCGTTCTGTGCCCATATTACCAAATATTCGGTCACGCGATTATGACCTCCATAGTGCCCTTATGACCGATTATTCGGTCACGGAGATTCCGATATTTGTAGATACCCCTGTGTTCAGCTTTTGATGACGAAACGAACAGGAACGCTTACCCTAGGCAAACGCTAGGATATGCTACAGTTTAATCATAGCAGCAGAGTGTATTTTGGCTGAGGGGAGCGCCAAACTGAGGTCACCCTACTTCAAGCAAGTGCGCAGTTATCATGTGCAGTTGTATACAATGGCAGCGCTCACACCATCTACAAGCAAAGGCATGAAGCGTGGTCAAGTATCGCCTGCTCGGTTAGTAGAGACTGGTGAAGCAGAGGAGGAAGACTTAGAAAGCGATTTAGAGTCAACAGATTCCTTTGATCAGGTCAGTGACAATGATGATCTCGAACTTTGCACTCGACGTGTGTTCGTGGAGGTTGGAGACTCGAGTGATGAATCCGAGAATGTGGAACAACCTGCAGTGGCAGCGTCTGGCCTTTCTGTTGCTGCTTCTGACTCTGAAATGAGTTCGGATGATGAACCATCATCTCCCCGTGATCGAGGATCGCCTTATCCCTCCTCTCATCGGGTATCAACCCCTGCATCTTCTCGTCGATCACCACGGAAACGTGGTCAAAATCTTCACACACGTGCTGTGGTCGAGGTCCCGCTCGCAGAGGACAGCGTCATGGTAGGGTAGTGATCTGCAGGCCTCAGCCTAGACAATCCCGCTTGAGGGAGATTTCCTTCCCCCAAATCGTGAGTCACCTCAAATTCCTCAGTTTTCAGGACATGCAGGGATCAAAGTCAGCACCGCGAACTTTCAGCCTGTTGACTACTATCAGATGTTCTTCACGGACAGTCTCATTCACCATCTCGTTTCTGAAACCAATCGGTATGGAGTCCAAACCTTAACTGCAGCAGAGCAGTGTGGGTTTCAAAGGCATTCCAGGCTTCTTGCCTGGAGAAATGAGAAAACCACAACAGACAAACAGGGTACCAGGCCAAGCGATGTCGGGTCTGCCACAAGAAAGGCATCCGCCGTGTCACCAAAGTCATGTGCCCTGACTGTCCTGACCAGCCTGGACTCTGTGCTGTTCCATGCTTCCGAATTTACCACACAGTAAAGAAATTCTGAACTGTCTAGTGGTGGATATTCCCTTGGCATGCAAAAGGACCTTATTGTACCAGGCTAGGTTGTGCCATGTCTGCCACTAGAAGGGAATCTCCTGGGTCTCCAAAACCTTGTGGCCAGACTGTCCTGATTAGCTTGGATTCTACCCTGCTCCATGCTTCAAGCTGAAATACTGTACTGCTCACTTGAACTGACTTTTCATTGAGATGCATGCATGACAAAATATTACAATTCTTTCCTTCACAGATCATAGTAATTACTGCAGCTGTTTCTTTTTGAATTTGCCTGACATGATAGTGATCATAGCAATCATGCATGACTTTGAAAAGTGTGTACATGTGAATTCCTCATTTTCATCATTATGTAGATAGCATTGTTACTACCTGAAGGCTGAAGAGAAAGTATCCTACAAGCCTTGTTATTCTAGTGTGAATACAGTAGTTCCTTCTTGCATTTTGCTGGCATGAAAGTAGCAATTTTGCATGACTTTATCTACAGTAATTGCTGTAGGTGTTACAGTTTGTATCTTTCTTTGTACTATTGATATAGTATGTTCAAATAATTTTCAGTATTTAGTTCCATAAATATTTTTTAAGAAAAAAGATTCTGAGACATTTGAGACCTAGTTTTACAATCTGGCACACAAATCAGAAATTTGTATTAAAAAAAATTGGGTTGAGTATACCATGAAGATGTACAAGAAATCATCATACATTTTTTTTAAGGCATTGGTAAATTTTGTTTTATTTAAGATTGATTTAAGAAATGAAGTCTCTAAAAATCATGTCATTGTGTTTGTTGTGTTCCTGATTGTCTGTGCTTTCAAAGAAATATGGGTTTTATGGGGTTGTTATGCACTGAAATTGAGATATGATATTTCTCCTGAACTCAGTGTTGTTTTACCTAATTTTTACTGAAATTCCCTGGCACTCGCAGTTGCATAATATAATGACGAAGCTGGCATGGAAAGGGATAATGATGATATTGTTCTTAGCAAGTACAGCTGGATATCCTCTCATTGTTCCAAACTGGAGGTGTGAGTTCAAAGACATTTAGTTTTAAAATGTCTGACAAATATGTGACTACTTCACCAATATTGCAAGTGTCCATATGTAAGTTGTACATGGAAGTCAAGTGCACTGCCACTGTGAGTAAAGCCTGTTGTGCATGTGTTTGTGGCTGCAGAAGGTGGGCTACGTGTCCGACTTGCTGGTCTCCATGAAGCAGCTCTCGGTACACCTGTGGCCCACCAAGGTGGACGACCTGGACACGCTGCGCCTGGACGTGGCGCTGCGCATGCTCAAGTCTCCGCACTTCAACGCCAAGATGAACTCCCTCAAGGAGGTCAGCATGCAGGGCTGGACGTCGAGCCAGGCTTGCTTTCTTCCTCCTCAGTCTGCTTGTTCTGCATTTTCTGCCCTTGTTTGTTTTTCTCTCTCAGTGTTTGTCTCCAGCTTTACATGTGTTTTTGTGCAACCCAATCATCTATCCCATCCATCCATCCATCCATCCATCCATCCATCCATCCATCCTCCGTCCATCCATCCATCAACCCACCCACCCATCTGTCCATCCACTCACCCATCCATCCGGCTGGCTTTTTGATGACCATATATCCTTGCTACCATCCATCTGTGAGGCCATCTATCTTTCCACCCATCTGTCCATCCATCCATCCATCCGTCCGTCCGTCTGTTTGCCTGTCCATCTATCCATCCATCCATCCATCCATCCATCCATCCATCCATCCATCCATCCATCCATCCATCCATCCATCCATCCATCCATCCATCCATTTTGCTTTTTTTCTTCCCACACTCTTTTTGGTCTTTGGGTACTCAGAAATATTGTATTTACAAAATATTACCAGCAGGAAGTGCACATCATATGAAATAAATAACTATTTAAATTGGGTACATGGAGGTTGTTAAAAGTTCAGTCTCACAGTTGTGACAAATGACTCATTGTAACAATCACATGTCAAGTAAAACCTAATGTATGTTGTGTCTGCCATCTGTTCTATGATCGGGATCAGATTTTTGTACAGATTGTCAGATGGTGTCCCTGTTGTGCTTCAACTTTGCAACCCCTTCATCTCATAGAGAGACCCAAGGTCTTTCTCACACAAGGCATACAACAGTGCAGTCAAACTGCTAAACTCTTTCCACAGCTGCCAAGCTCTCAGAACAGTTACTGCCAGCAAGCCATTATGGTGGGGAGGGGTGGGGAGGTAGAGGGTTTGGATTGATTGGTAGTAGAGGCAGTCTTATGCTATCAGGGATTGAATGCAAGGGATGTACATAGACCTGTCTGTTTCAAAATCTGTTATGGTATTTTTTGTTGCAGGTATCAAAGCTGATTGAGGACTGCACAAAGACAACTGCCAAGAACCCCATCCACGTGGAGAGAGTGTTGGACTGGCTGGTGGACAATCGGATTCTCTCCATTGCACTGGAAGGTCAGTTGTGGTCTCAGATCCACATCTCTGGTGCCATCCGCTGTGGAATATACAAATCATAGAGGTTTAACACACGAAAGAATGTAGATGCTAGACAGGATGGGGGATACTGAATAATGTACACAAAGACCTCTAGTGTTTTTGCATAGACTGATGAAATGTCTGATTGATATATAGGAAGAAGCTATTTTTGCTGTAAGCTTTTGATTAACACAAACAATATTATTTTAATTTTTTTCTCTCACTTTTGTTTGAGAAACACTCGATATGTAAATGCTGCCTTCCTGAAGAGGGTTGTTTCATCTGATTAGTTTCTCTGCTCCATTATATGAGTATGATGGGATGGAAGACAGTGCTTTTCTGTGTCAGATCATTATGAAAGTTCATTGTGTGGACCTGACATGCATTGATAGTTATCTAATTTTCACGTGCTATTCCATACCCCAAAACGCATGCTGCTCACCTTGTTGGTGTAGCCTAAGTGACTGTGTTATATGTTGATCATAACCTTTGCTCCACCTTGTTTTGCAGGGAACATTGATCAAGCTCAGTACTGTGATAAAATAAAATTCATTGTTGACTTCCTTGGGGCAAAACTGTCTCTGGATGAGCTTTCCATGATCTGGAAAATGCAGGTAAGTTCAGCTGTAGTATGTACAGTTTGAACAAAGCTTGGAGTTGGCAAAGAGCATTTTGGATAGCATGGAAGGTTACATCTGGACTGTTAACATCAATCTGAAAGAGATGACACTTATAGTGTGTAGCACATATATCAATCTGTTATTTGAAACATTGATTTGATAGCTTAAGCCTTTCACTCCCAGAACTATTTAAAACCATTCACAAAAATTTAGTGTGTCCAGGAAAATAAAAATATGAGAAAAACAAAAGCATATAGATAGTCAAAAGTATTATATATTCTTAAAGGAAAATGATTAAAGAATCAAACTAGGACAATGTCAAGGTCAACAAGGGCAGATAACTATTTATTCAGGGGGAATAACTCACTTTTTGACAATGTTTTTCTACCGAGAGAGAACAAAAAAGTGTATCATAATTTACAGCATTACTCAAAGTGGACCAAAATGTTGCAGGAACATATCTGAACATATATTACACACTCTCAATAGGTTCATTGTGACAACATGCATGCAAAATGACATGCAATTTTCCAAAAACAAGTGGTCTACTTCGCTGTTTCTCATTCAAAACGGACCTCTCCATCTATAAATTACAATAAAATCATATGATGCCTATACAAGTATGAACTTTATATGTGCAGCCTGTGGATCCCAACAAAGAACAACATTCCGATGAATGCTCGAATTTCCACACTGTCAGTGTCATAGTCCCATTCACCTCCACGCTGATGTGCATATATATTTGTTTGTTGCACGATCAAGTCAATGGCATCTTGAGGGAACAACAAGCTGAAAAAGTCAACAATGTCTGCATCAGGGGGCAGTGTCTGCTTTGGTCCATGTTGTCCATGGAATGGAGGATAGTCCTTTGGAATGGCAGTATCGAAAGTACGGTCCCCCGTCTCAGCAACGCGTTGTGGTGTTGATCGCTGCCTACCTCTTGATCGAAATCCAGCACCTCTCCTTCAGAAAGTGGCATGACCACGCCCCCTTCCTGTTGATGTGACATCTTCTTCCTCCGCAGTATTCGAAATGACTTCAGTTTCATCGTCGCTACTGGCGCAGTTTAGCGGTAAATCTATCCAAAATATACCTTCTTCGTCTATGGTAGAGCGTCGGGAAGCCATTTTGCCAAACTGAACCAGTTCACGATCAACACATTGCAAAAAATCCGATCAAAATCGGCCAAGTACGAAGCACAAAACATAAACATTTGCAGACATGCGGTCTCGGTCACGTGACCTCGAGTCATGTGATTCCCAGTCGCAGTTTAGCGGTAAATCTATAAAAAAATATACCATCTCAAGCCATGGTAGAGCGTCGGGAAGCCGTTTTGCCAAACTGCACCAGTTCACGATCAACATATTGCAACAAAAAAAATTAAGAAAAACGGCCAAGTACGAAGCACAAAACGTAAACATTTGCAGACATGCAATCTGGGTCACGTGACCTCGAGTCATGTGATTCCCGCTGGAAGGGATATTTTCAAACTAACTTGAAAGAGGCTGACCCTTGGACCGCGGATAGATCCGCTCTTGGGAGTGAAAGGCTTAAGAAGCCTTTAGCATCTCTTTGAGTAATTTTTGGGGGTAGGGCTTTCTTGTTATCAAATTTATCATCCACAGTGCTTTGTTCATTAAAGATTGAGTGA
Source organism: Theodoxus fluviatilis (assembly GCA_034096865.1). NCBI lineage: Eukaryota > Metazoa > Mollusca > Gastropoda > Cycloneritida > Neritidae > Theodoxus > Theodoxus fluviatilis. The sequence continues at coordinate 134,268 of JAWQFJ010009809.1, read as the reverse complement.
ATCTGTGATGTATTTGCCGGAACCAATGTTTTATATATATGATGTAAGGCAGAATAACTGTTGATGGTATATTTTGTCAGTGTTTTTTTAATAAGTATTGTAGCCCATAGCTTGTGCACTTGGAGTGTGTGGGAAAGAGAGAGCGTGTGCATATGCACAATACTTGAAATTGTGTTATATCAGAAATTGTCAACATCAATTTATACAAATGATATTTGGTGCCAGTGTTTGATACACATGGATGAAGAGTTGGATGTGATGATGTGATCATTGGCCTGCATTTCCTTTTCCAGAATGGCCAGACCAACAATGTGATTGACAACATCCATTCCATAGTGGCTGCTGCTGCTGTGAAGTTTGATGCCCAGCAACTAGAGCATCTCTTCCTTCTCATTCAGAAAGTAAGCACACCTACTGTGAGAGAGAGAGAGAGAGAGAGAGAGAGAGAGAGAGAGAGAGAGAGAGAGAGAGAGAGAGAGAGAGAGAGAGAGAGAGAGAGAGAGAATTTATTGCATAGGCTGATTGCAATGTAAGAAGCACAAATGTTGGGGGGGAATTATGGGACAGTTTTTAATAGTTTGATTTAAGGCCATATCTCCACTGTTTGCCAATGCTTGCTTGACAGAAATGGCAGGAGGACACAGACAAGATGAGAGAGAAGCTGCTGAGTCTGATTGGGAAAATCGGCAAGGATGCTCGGGTTGCCAAGACAACCACCAGGGTAAGTTGCAGCTCGGCTTGGAATGTATCACCATGTATGTCTGCACCAATGCTAGTTTTGTTTTGGCATGTTTGGGAGTGTCTTTGTTTACCTGTGCAGGTTTCTTCTTGAAGATGTGTACTCCTTTGAATGCTTGTCTTTTTAAGAAATGTCCTGAACTGCAAATGGTTGAAAGGGACAGATTTCTTCATTCTTAAAGGTGAAGATAGAACTTTACCTCCTTAGCTCTTGAGTATCCACATTACAGCTGAACACACCAACACCCTAGACATTAGAGTGAAGCCTACAGTATATAGTATATGGTAAGGTTTTGCTTGGTTACTTTTCACATTTCTGGATATGGAAGTGGCATCCAGGACAGCATTCAGTACATTACCATCCATTCCAAGGCTTGGTAACTAATCTAGCTAGTTGAAACCTAAGTGAATCATGTTGCTGAAGGTTGAAAATGCTGGGATCCTTGCTGCACCAAACAAATGTCCTATTGATCAGTTTGCAACTACTTGTACAAGACTAATTTCTGTTCTGCTTTACTCCTGGGTCTTGAGCTTTGTGGCTGTGTGTGTGCAGGTGCTGGAGCTGCTGTGGGACCTGGCCCATCTGCCCGTGCTGTCCACACACCTGATTGAGCAGGCACTGGGAGAGCACCATGCCATCCTGTCCGAGTCCTACAGTGTCAAGGAGCAGGTCAAGTTGCAGTACGTCATCAAATGTGTGGACGACATCAAGAAGGTAGGTACTCCTCGTGTGTGTGTGTGTGTGTGTGTGTGTGTGTGTGTGCATGCATGCATGCATACATATGTGTGTGTGTGAGTGCGTGTGTATGTGTGTGTGTGTGTGTTTGCAGCCATAGGCTCTATGCTTCCAAATTTGCTATAGCTGCACTTTTGGTGTCACTTGCTTTCCCATAAGAAACTGATAGATCATCGCACTGCGTCTGTATGTGTCTGTGTGTGTGTGCATGTGTGTGTGTGTGTGTGTGTGTGTGTGTGTGTGTATGTATGTGTGTGTGTGCATGTGTACATGTGTGTGTGCATGTGAGACTTGTGATCCTGTGTGTGTGTGTGTGTGGGTGTGTGTCTGTCTTTGTGCATGCTTGTGAGTGTGTCAGCATGATTCTGTGTGTGTGTGTGTGTGTGTGTGTGTGTGTGTGGTTGGGGGAGAGAGGTGGTGTTGTATGTGTGTGCATCTGTGTGTGTGTGTGTGTGTGTGTGTGTGTGTGTGTGTGTGTGTGCCTCTCTGTCTTTGTGTGTCTATCTGTCTGTGTGCTTGCATATGTTTCTACTTCTCCCTTTTGTAGTTTAACATACTGTGAAAATTGCCAACTCGTGCCATCTCATTTAATTTTCCTACTGAATCCCCACTCTCACTGTATTTTGTTGCCATCATCCTCGGATCAGTAAGAACTGTGTCTGTGCCTTCAGGGGGCCTGCGTTTTGCCAGCTCTGAGACAGCTGATCTGCAGCAAGAGCATCATCAAGAACAGCTTCCACAAGACTGACAAGGTGAGTGCAACCAGCTGTCAGATAGATGTAGCATGCGGTGCTGCGCCTCTTTAGTTTACAGGATATTCCTTTCAGACATAATGGCACAGTGAATGAAGAGTTCCAGACAGACTGGATGGAAGAAAGAACCAAGAATCTTTTGATGAAAACAGTGAAGGATTTTGGACATCGCCATTGGTACTGAGCAGCTTTTTCAAGAAAACAAGTATACCTTTTTAATGCTTTTTTGTGATTTGTGCCTCTCTTCCTTCTCCTCCTTAATGCATCTGGAGTTTAAAAGAATCTAGTCATACCTGGTGAGAACTGTCTCTGGATGAAAACCATGGGAAGGAAAGTTTGTACATGTGTGTGTGTATGTGTTTGTATGTGTGTGCATGTGTGCATGCAAATGTGTGTGTGCATACATATATGCATATGTGTTTGTATATGTGTGCGTGTGTGTATGTGTGTATGTGTGCATGCAAATATGTGTGTGCATACATATATGCATATATGTGTTTGTATGTGTGTATGTTACAGTCAAATCGCGAAATCAGGCATTCTCCGAGAATGCCTGAAAATTTAGGCATTCACGGTAAATACCTGGTTTGATCAGGCAATTCCGGTAATGACTGAACATTTTCAGGCATTATCGGTGATTGACTGAAATAGGCTGTCAGGCATTATCGGAGAATGCCTACCGCTCACAATCTGTTTCTGGTGAGAGTCAAAGCATTTCAGCACATAAGCCTACTGTAAAACTTTGAATGGCTGGGGTCGTAATTGGTTTTACGCCTCTTTTGTTTTCTCTCTCTCTCTCTCTCTCTCTCTCTCTCTCTCTCTCTCTCTCTCTCTCTCTCTCTCTCTCTCTTAATTTGAAGGCATTCAATTAAAGAACATAATGCAAATTTCTGTTCAAGTTCCTTTAGAACTCTGTCCCTTCCACCGTGTCCTGTGGCAAGATGAGCTGTTCTGATCACGTCGAATGTGTCTTCAATTGTCACATAGTAGATCGGGGTTTCAGCAGGTGACTTTCGTTTCTTTATCAGCTTGTCCATGTGCCCACATCAAAGGATTTCATACCTGAGAGAGAGAGAGAGAGAGAGAGAGAGACAGAGAGAGACAGAGACAGACAGAACGACAGATTTGAGAGAGAGGGAGGAACGAGAGGGATAGAGAGGAGTCTACTTACTTCGAAAACAGCTTGTACTGACGTGGAGTTTTCCGTTTTCCATCATCTCTTCAAGTATTTGAAAATATTTTGACTTTGGCATCAAGTGTTTTTCATATTTGGCGTACTTTTGAAAGAGTAACCGATTAAATCGGACTTCCACCGATTCTGTTTCCTCCATTACTACCCTCAACATTGAGAGCAACGTCACAATGGAACTAGCATTATACTGAAAGTGAACTCCAATCACTCCAAACTCAGCGAAAAGGGGAAAAAGGTTAAAGAGACAATGAGAGAGACTCACATAAGAGAAACTCACAATAAATTAAGGCCGGCTGTGTAAAAACAAACTCTAATCACTCCGAACTCCGGGGAAAAAAAACTCACTATAAATTCATGCAAGGCAGGCTATGTAAAAACAGACAAGGTCTCAGGTCACACATGGAAGAGAAACTCACTAAACATTCATGCAAGGCAGACTATGTAAAAACAGACAAGGTCAGAACAACCCGTTTTGCCTAACAGTAACAGTCAGGCAAAACGGGAAATTTGTACAAGTAGTTTTTAGTCATTTCCTGATAATGCCTGAAAATTTTCAGTCATTACCTGTATTGCCTGATCAAACCAGGGATTTACCGTGAATGCCTAAACTTTCAGGCATTCTCGGAGAATGCCTGATTTCCCGATTTGACTGTAACATGTATACATCCATAGCCTAGGAACACTCTACTAGTATGTCTGCTTTAGGTCCTGCAGCATGAGTGCCACTAGAACAGGCCATGACAGCTGGAGGACAGATCCCTAGGTGATGAAGAGGACATTGAGTGGCAGTGGCTGTGTATTGTGTGAGGCAGGGGAAAGACTGGCAGATGTCACTTTTTTTCTCCTGTCT
>JAWQFJ010009809.1:57500-122500 GCA_034096865.1 Theodoxus fluviatilis | reverse complement strand
GACTTGCACTGCTCCACATGGACATCAGCTTTGGAAGGAGCTAGTAAGAGATAAAAACTAAACAGTTACCGCTTGCTTTATTCTTGCAAAACATTGAAGACAACGTCAACTGACGTTGGTTTTCTTCAGTTTCTTTTCTAAGCCTTTTCTTCGGTGGCATCTTGATTCCGCACACGTGTGAGAGTCTGTGCAAGGTAAACTGATAGATGTTCGCTGATTGGTTGTTTGCTGGCTGTTAGCCAATCACACAGAGCGATGCATCGATGCTAGGCAAAGCAGCAGTTTGACTTGACGTTGTCGACGTTTGAGGCCTGTTCATCGGTTTGGCGTCGGTTTTGGTACTCCGTGGTGTGGCCACATGTGCTTGGTGTGGCTTAGTGGTACAGACGGACCGAGGATCGATACAAGTTGGCGATTTTTATGACGCGCCCGGTTGGCGCATACACATTGAAAGTAACGCGCCATTCTGATAAAATATGCGCCAATGGCGCGGGCGCGCCAACAATCTGAAGCACTGTGAATATATCTATATGTACTCAGATGGGAAGACATATTTAATGGTGTTGTACACACAGGTATTGTAGGAGGAATTGTGTAAGAGGAGTGTCTGTGTATACAGATGATGGAAAAGTGTGCATGGAGTGTGTTAGTGCACACAGACATGGAAGTAAGTCTTTAGTGGATGTGAGCACACACACAAGCACTGTTGGATTAAGTTTGGTATTGGACAGTCTGTGTACTTAGTCGGTGAAGTATGTAATGAGTGTGTCCATGTGTACTCAGGTGATGAAGAAGATTGTAATAAGTGTGTAATATTAGAGTGAGTCCATGTGTACATAGGTAGTGGAGAGGTGTGTAATAAGTGTGCCAATGTTACACAGGTTTTGAAATGTGAGTGTGTTCATGTGTATACAGATGGTGAAGTGTGTAGTGAGTGTGTTCATGTGTATATGTTACAGGGAATAAGAACATTTAGGGAATAAGCTTAATCCCTGAAATTTTAAGGGAATAGGCTTATTCCCTGTTTCAACTGGGGAATAAGCCTATTCCCTTAAAATTTCAGGGATTAAGCTTATTCCCTAAATTTTCTTATTCCCTGTAACATATACAGGTGAAGTGTGTATGAGTGTTCATGTGTACATAAGTGGTGAAATGTCATTAGTGGGTCCATGTATACACCAGTGATGAAGTGTGTAACGAGTGTGTCCCTGTGTACACAGGTGGTGAAATGTGTAGCGAGTGTCCTTGTATACATAAGTGGTGAAATGTGTCAGTGTGTTCATGTATACACAGATGTTGAAGTGTGTAGTGAGTGTGTTCATGTGTATACATGTGGTGGAGAAGTGTATAATGAACATGTCCGTGTTTACACAGGTGATGGAGAAATGTGTAATGAGTGTGTCCATGTGTACACAGGTGTTGAAATGTGTAGTGATTGTCCATGTGTACATAAGTGGTGAAATGTGTCAGTGTGTTCATGTATACACAGATGGTGAAGTGTGTAGTGAGTGTGTTCATGTGTATACAGCTGAAGTGTGTAATGAGTGTGTCCATGTGTACACAGGTGGTGGAGAAGGGCGACCTACTGGGACTGGACTATCTGTGGGAGGTGTGCCTCAACATCCCAGATGAGACCATCGCCCACTCCGCCATCCACTTGTTGCTGCAAGCCTCCTACACCAACCTCACCCCCCGCCTCAAGAAGGTACAGCTCTGTCACTGTGTCCTCTGCTCAGGCATACACTTCATGAATGCTGTATGTGTACATGGCCTGCTGTTTGTGCTAATAAGATAATTGTACAGTATTTGTCAATAGTTGGTACAGTTGATTTGCTAGTATAGATTTTTGTGTGTTGAGTATTTATTTGCTCAGACATCATATTTTGGAGTAGATTTGTGACTGGTTGATAAATGATACTTTTTGGGGATGCTGAATGATAAATAATGCCAACTGATGGATGTCACACACTCATGTGCCCGCTCATGGGCACACACAAACATGCACCCACACGCACTCAGAAAGACAGACACACACTTGGATAGAAAGACACTCACTCACACACACATGCATGTGCATGCACGCACACACACACACACACACACACACACACACACACACACACACACACACACACACACACACACACACACACACACACACACACATGTACACGTACACATACACGTACACACGTATACAGACACTCACACACACACACACATATACACACACAGACACACACACACACACACACACACACACACACACACACACACACACACACACACACACACACACTCACACACAGACATGCAGATGCACACACATACTTACACCCACACACCCACCACATCCACACCACACACACACACACACACACACACACACACACACACACACACACACACACACACACACACACACACACACACACACACACACACACACACACACACACACACACACACACACACACACACACACACACACACACACACACAGCTTGACCAAGAGTTTCTTTATTGTTATTTTCAGTTGGACTTCATCCTGTTTCTCTTTGCTACAGTTACGATTTTCTTCCAATGTTTGATTGAGTTATATTTGTATTTCAGGACTCACTTTCCTTGCACAGGAAGTTCATTGGAGAGCTGAACAATAGATTAGGGGTAAGTGACATGTTAAGCACTTGGTATCATCCTCACAGACACCCTGCATCACCCCACCTCACTTCCAGTACCATTTTTGACTCACATGCGAAGCAAAAGTGAGTCTATGTACTCACCCTTTTCGTCCGTCTGGGCGTCCGTAAAAAAACTTTAACGTTGGATTTTTCTCGGAGACTATTAAGTCTATCAACACCCAATTTGGCATGATGGTGTATGATGACAAGGCGTCAAAAAGCATACATAGTGACTTGACCTTGCTTCAAGGTCAAGGTCGCAGGGACCGTAAATGTTGTCTAAAAAACAGCCATTTTTCACATCCTCTCAGCATGTGAGTCGTGTGGGATTTGCCCTTCTTGTATTGAGTCTTGTTGATGGATGTGCTCATTCAGAAAGTTTTTGTGAGTAGGTCTGCAAAATAACTAGACTAATCTCCCTTTTTGAGTCAATGCACGTATCGGATTCCAAAAGAGAAGACTGAACTGGATTGAGAGTGAAAAATGAACATCTACTAATCGTGACCATTTCTATTACTTTGTTTTGGTCTTTTTCGTTTTTTAGAACCATTTGGATTGTTCATTTTGGAGGTTCCCACCCACACACCCACTCACTCCACCTCCTCCTCCTCTTTTAGCTTTGATATGAGATGGCGTTGTGACGGTACATCCTTTCCTCTTTAGTAAGAATTGAACACAAGTGGAATCAAGGTTACTGATTTACTCGTGTGTACATTAAAGTGATCCTTTCTCCCTGTTTTCTGTGTGAGTTCAGTTGATGAACTATTATACTACTGTATACTGTTATGAGTTGCATGTTTATGCATGTGTTAAATAATGGACACTTAAGAATGTAGAAGCCAGCCAGGCCTCAAATAAATATAGTTATTAGAGAACCAGCCATGCCTAGAAAATAGTTTGTTGTGGTGAGACGGTAGAGCCGCTAAATGAGAATGATTTGACTTTGACAAAACTTTGACATTGATTATATCATACAGTGCTTGACGGCGTCATATTCAGTCATTGACGGCGTCATATTTAGAGTGAGGATTTTTGGAGAGAGGGAGGGGCGAGATTGGTCTTGGGCGAGAGGTTGGAGCGTTGAATGTGATGAATGGAATTGAAACGATCCCCGATCTCAGAATGATGTGACTTGCTTAAGGACGGAATATCTGAGCCTCCCTTATCAGACACAACTCTTGGTGGAGACTTTGAGTGTTGAAACGGCACAATGTGGACTGGCCATAGTTACCTACGATGACAAACGCCCACACTGGAAAAAGAAGGGTTGACGTCTGCCCTCTAAATCTGATGGACTCCAGTTCCGAGTCGCCCTGGCCTCCTTTAATGGCCCCTTCTCTCAAGACCAACACCTTGTGTCAGTCGTCACCTCACCCGTTGAACGACAACCGCCAGGGTCAACGGTTCTGACCCCTTCTCTCAAGACCAACACCTTGTGTCAGTCGTCCGTTGAACGACAACCGCCAGGGTCAATGGCCCTGACCCCTTCTGTCAAGACCAACACCTTGTGTCAGTCGTCACCTCACCCGTTGAACGACAACCGCCAGTGTCAACGGTCCTGACCCCTTCTCTCAAGACCCACACCTTGTGTCAGTCATCACCTCACCCGTTGAACAACAACCACCAGGGTCAACGGTCCTGACCCCTTCAGCAGTCTCGAACTCTCTTTCCCAGATAAGTTGAACGTTTTAATATAGGCTGGCTGGCTAAGTTAGGATTGAGTGATTGTTTAGCAACCATTATCTATCTTTTAATCATTAGTAAAGTCAGCTGAATTGTGGATGTCTGTTCTCATTTTTCTCTGTTGTCTAGTTCGTCCTTAACAGCAGGGAAGATGGGTAAATGTTACAGGATGGTATCATGTTTCCCTAGACAAACTATGAGCTAAAGTTAATCAGAGTATTGGTTCTGTAACAGCGTGAAAACTCAGAAACTTTTATGATAGACTTTATGTGGTTTCCACCTGTGAATCTCTGAAATGAGATGGGAGAGACACATTGAAACAATGGTGGAGTATTTGGATGTCATATTGGAGAGAACCCTAATAGAGGGTGGGGGGCCAAATATGAATACCCATCAGTTTATCTATTTGTCAGGGTTGTTGTCTATTTATTTTCGTCTTTTCCTCTCAGACTGCCATGATAGGCATTGGGGGCAACGTGGTGGCACAGACTGTCTCCAACGCCACCAAGCTTCTCACCGCAGCCATCGTCCCTGAGGTGGCCAATGTCCCTCTTCCAGCCAAGTGAGTGAGAACCCAGAGGTTGTAGGAAAAAGACCTTAGACAACAGTTAGCCATGACGAAAATCTTGGGCTAACCTAAAACTGCACAGATGGAGAAAACAATATGTGACCAGCCACGACAAAACCAGTGCTAAGTCGCGCGGCCCTCTCTTGCGCTAAGTCTGAGAAAAGGCAAGGAGGGTCAATCTGGGTGATTTTCACTTTTTGATAAAAAAAGATTCTACATGGTTCAAACTATCATGCCAGTAAAGGAAACATGTTGAAGAATTATATTTTGATGGTAAAATAAAGACTTTTGTGTTATGTATTGTTTCAAAAGCTCCCTGTAATTAGCGTTAATTGCCTCATTTTATCCGCAATAAACACACCTAAACCCTTGCAGAACCCCTTCATGTTATATACCGTTAGAAAGGCCGCTCTCTCGGCGTTCCCGCTCTGTGGATGTCGAAGAAAAATAAGGTTAGTTATTTTTGGAAACGGGAGTTTGAAATACCGTTGCTAAGGTGTTTAATGTCTGAAGAGGGTAAATCTTCTGAGGCCGTTTTTTCAAAATGACCGCTGCTTCAGTACCCAACTTGAAATGCCTGTAACTCCTATTCTAATTAACTCACACTGTTCATTCTTATATCAAAACAAACAGAAATGAATGCAGAATTCAAAAATATTAAAACCCTATTTTGTCCAAAAATCGACTTAGCACTGGTTTTGTCGTGGCTGGTCACATATTGAAGACTATAATAGGATGCACTCAATGAGAGGGATAGATGTTGCATGATTTTGCAGCTGCACTGCATGACAGGAAGTGCACATGACTATGATCTTATCATGGTTGTCAGAACAACAATGAAGTGCTGTTGAAGCAGCTCATTTGGAATGACTAAGCACAGGTCTGCTAGTCATTACGATAATCTAATTCTGACCACACAATGAGGAGTTTTCCCTCCATACTGACCAGTAGACAACTCATAGGTAGATAACCTTTTCACCCCGAAAAAAGATTTGCCAAAATCTTCCCCACCCACGTGGCACCAGCATAAGCCAATGAAATGGCTTCATCCATAGTGCCATGGCCAGTGAAAGGGGAGGCAACTCTCGCCATTTCCTGCACATGCGCCTAGATACTGTGGTCAGCCACGTGCCCATCACTTTCGACAACACACCGAGAGCTCGTGAAGATGCACAAAAATGGGGAGGTGGGTGGGAAATTAATGTTGTCTACTGGTAAGTATGTCAGGAAAACATAGAAATTAGTTTTAATTTCTTAAAGTTTTCCCTCCATACTGACCAGTAGACAACTCATAGGTAGATTACCCCAAGCGGGCGGCGGGATGTGCATCCACGCAAAAGAACTGCTGACTACTCACCCTCAAAGGCGAACAGCCGCACCCGCTACCACCAACTTGTTAATGCCATAGGTGTCATCCAGGCGACGAACGCGAATGTCCCGCAGGTAGTGTGTGAAGACGCAGTCACTGTGCCAGAACGCCGCCCTCATGAGATGAGACAGCGATACATTCTTGGCAAAAGCCACAGAGGTCGCCACCTTGCGAATCTTATGAGTCCTGAAAGCACCAGCCGGAGGAACCAGCAGCGCATTCTGATATGCGTCCGATATCAGCCGACAAATCCAGCAGGAAAAGGATGTCTTCAATATCTCCCCGTGACCAAATTTCAATGGAAGAAACAGTCTATGTCGGCGGAAACGACGAGACTGAGTTCTAGCCAGGTAAACCTTCAGTGCACGGACCGGACAGTTGAGACAGTCAGGCTCGTTCGAATCGATGATACAAGAGAGACCCTTAAACCTCAACACTCTGACAGTCAGAAAAAACACTGATTCTTGCAATGAAACTCCGCAGAAACGAGAGGATGCAGGAAGAATCCTTGTCAGAGAACTCGATGTCCGAAGAAAAACCATCTTGCGGAGTCCATGAGTCCGAGAGGCATCAGCAGGAGGATCAAGCAATGCAACCAATAAATGGACGTTTAGACACCTCGGCGCGACTACGTGCAAAAATGCTGAAACAGTCTCCGTTTCCACAGAAAACAGGACTGGGTTCGAGCCAGCAAACCTGAGAGCCCACACCAGACAGTTCACGCCATCAGCTTCGTCAGGATCGAGAATGGAAGAGAGCCCTTTAAACTCGATACTCTGAAAGTCGGAAAAAGAATGCACGATTCGTCCCCCACCGGTGAACTCTATCTCCGAAGGTAAACCGCTCAGAGCGTGGATCTCACCGATCCGACGCGCACAAGCGAGCATGACCAAAAGAAAGTCTAGTGAGAGAGACGTTGAAACACATCCCACGTGTAGAAGAAACCTGACGACGTGGGAAAACGCTTGAAAAGAATTAGCCATCTGAACCTGTGTTCGGGAGAAGCCAAGCAGAAAGCTTCAACAAGCGAACATTCGGATGGCCAATCCCGAACGAGGGTGGACGAGAGTGCACGCAGAGAGATGGAGCTCGATGCGCTCCCCATCTGCCAGAGCCAGCAAATCAGGGAACCAGGAAGCTCCAGGCCAGAACGGCGCGACCAGGATCATGCGAGGACGCTCCAGGGCGACCTTGGCCAACACCTTCGGATGAAGGCGCGTGGGAGGAAACGCGTAGACTTCCATGCCCGACCATGACCGAGCAAAGGCATCTCGGCCGAGAGCCATTGGATCGTGCATGGGCGAGAAGTAACACGGCAAACACGCGTTGAAGCGGGTGGCAAACAGATCCACCATCGGCTTGCCCCAACGAAGCCACACCCGCTCTAGCGCCTGATGCGCTACAGTCCACTCTGAAAGCAGAACCTGATCCCTCCGGCTCAGATGATCTGCCAGCACATTCAACTTTCCGGGAATGAACTCCGTGGAAATGGAAATGCCATGGGAATCAGCCCAGACCAGAATCTCCTCAGCTTTGAGAGACAGAGTCGTAGAGACTGTGCCTCCTTGATGCCTGAGATAACTCAGGCATGTGACATTGTCACCTGAGACTGTCACGTGCTGATTCCGCAAGCCCGACAGTAATCCCTGGAGTGAGAGAAAAACTGCCTCCATCTCCAGAAAGTTGATGTGCAGCCGCCACTCGCTCGCAGACCAGAGATCGGACACCGAGTCCGTGTCTGTGTGCCCACCCCAACCGGCCCTAGAAGCGTCTGTGAACAGATAGATGATAGGACCACAGGGTCGGATCGGGACAGACGACCGGAGCCACGTCCTGTCTGTCCAGCGCAAGGTGGCTACGCGAAACCACTCCCCTAGCACCACCATCTGGTCAAAATCTGAGCAGTTGGAGACCCGCCTGGCAAGTTGCCTCTGAAGCTGGACATCCGAGGTCAAAAACTAACACTAAAAGAACTAAACTAGTGATGGGTCATGGTGGCACAAAAGTGCACCTTGTCACACATGTACTTACATGTAGATGAAGAGGAGGAAGATTGGTCTGCAGCGGAGGTTGGCATTTCTCTGTTGGCTGGGTGAAAGTATCACACCCCTCAACTGCAAAAGTATGAAAGAAGAAATAGACCAGAGAGATTACATGCTAAATTCATCCTTTGATTGCAAGACAAAATCTACTCCATGACATAACATAAACCTTTTATATCATTAGTACAGGCCTTTGCATGTGTCATTAAAACTCTTTCTTTCCTCCATCCCACAACTGAGGATTAAAAGTTCCTCTGCATCACTGACCTAATTATGCATAATCAAATATGATATCAAAACTGCACCGAATTATAAATTGATCAGTCTACTCAACTCCGAATAGTCTGCTCAGCAGTTCGATCACCCAAAGACAGATACTGGACAGATGGACAGACACACAGGCTGAAAAAGTATGGGATCTCTCTTTATATTCAAGACAATTAGCTAGCAACGGAATGTAGTTTAAATCACTTACCGACTCCATCAGTCGATACACGAATCGTGGAGGTGTGGACTCCAGCAGCTCGTCAAACTGTAAATGTCAGTTAGGCCGCAGGTTCCGGCCGGAAAGCATTTACTGGCGAGAGTGTAACCATAAATTCATGTCACCAGCCCGGAGGCACAGGAATCCTTTTCGCTGCGTTTATACTAGTTCCAAAGTTTGCGTATACTCATGTACACACAATCGCACGTGCTCACAGCAATTTGCAACCTTTTAGACGACGTTCGCGCTGAAAGTAGTTCTCAAATGATTTCCTTAAAATCTCATAGATTAGTTTTATTAGAACACCAAATTTGTGTTTATCGTGATAAATAATTGGAGTGAAATAGAATCGTCTCTCTTTACTCTTGTAATGGGGGAATGGGTTTTCGGAAGTATCTCACCTGAGAGAGGCTTGGTTTTTGCTGGTTGGTAGTCCGACGACTGTATAGAAATTAAAATGCCACCCACACAGCAGAGATGGGCAGAGAGAGAGAGAGCAGGCAGAGTTGGAAGGTTGGTGCGAGAGTTTTTACACGGGTCGATAGTTTTTACTTGTCAAGGGCTGACCTACGTGCTTTTATGTTTTATAATAGAAGGCTGACCGACATTTTACTTGTGCTTTTTTTTCTCTTTTTCCCCATTGGGAGTTGAGTAGAGGAAGAGTAGGTGTAAATTTTATAAGATTGGGTTATTGAGGATGTTGTGTTTGAGCCATATACCAATGTAACATTTTTTTATTTTTCTTTTTATTTTCTACCCCTGTTACGGGCATGTTTTATGTTGAAACTATAAAGACATGTAAGTAACCCGGGACCTGTTTTATTTCATTTTTGTGGATCCTCGTAACAACTCAACGGTCTTTTGATCATGCTGAGTTGTGATTCATAAATCATTGGAATGTGGAGCCGAAGTTACGTGACCAACCTGTGTCAGAGATATTATATCTCTGTGTTCAGAATGCTTGATGATCAGCACACATCATATTGAAGTAAAGGGTCGATCAAGAAGCCTAGTGATGAGAATGTGAGATGTGAAATGGTTTGAATCCCTGGCAAGGGTAATGAGTCGCTATATACAGCCATGACCTCTCCCTCTTCACCTTTCAGGTCAGTCAAGCTGCTGGCCATAGAGCGGCTGCTGTGGATTGCGGAGGCCTACGTGCTGACAGTGGAGGAGGCCCACTGTGTGCCCAGAACCATTCTGGCGCACGGCGCCTCCTTCCATGGCTACCAGATCAACGTCCTCATCACCTGCGAAGCCCTGCGCCAGGAGTTCATGCTGGTGGTGAGAATGAGGATGAGCTCATCCTCTCCCCTCCCCCCACACCCACCTCCACCCCCACCACATCACCCCCACCTCCACCCCCACCCCTACCTCCACCCCCACCCCCACCCCCACCACCTCACCCCCACTCCCTCACCCCCTCCCCCCACCCCCACCTCCACCCCTCACCCCCACTCCCACCACCCTTTTTTTCCATATGACTATGAGGCCATCCTTTCCTTGGATAGAAATATCCAAATAAAGTTTCACATTTCAACAGGCTTCCCATGTTAACATAATTTATTCCTTGGTTGTGAAAACATTACTCCTTGTGTGTACTTTTTGTTAAGTTGGATGGTAGATTAGTTTTTCTAAATGGGAAGTATATTTGATGTAAATATTTGTGTTTGGCCACATCATTTCTTACCTTTTGCCTTCCGTTGCAGTGCCACAGCAATGAGACACTGGGGTCAGTTAGACAGAAAGTGTCCGACAGACTGAACCAAGCTTATGACAACATTCAGATTGTGGCCAATGACACACTGGTATGTAGCCCCCAACCTTTTTTTAAACTCATTGATGACGGCACTATTTTTAGCTCGTATTGACTGGAGACTCAGGTTTCTGGGCATTTTTACAGAAATTGCTGAAAAAATACTATTCAAGCAATGGAAAAACTGTTGCCATCATTAGAAAGCTCTTTGTCTCCTTTATCATTGTAGATCAATGTCATTCTCTCATTATTTTTAGTTTGAATATAGTATTTAAACAAAAATGGGTACCGTCTGGCGTGCCTGTTTTTAGTTCGGCTTGAGGGAGGCAGACTTGCTCAGCCGACGTGTACGGATCAGTTTCTGATTCCTCTTCTTCGGTCAGCAGTTCGCGCACTATATCTATGATCTGCTCCTCTAAAACTGCATCTTTTTCATCTTTGTCCTCTTCGGAAAAAAGGAGCACATCGTCCTTCTCACAGACCTGCCAAATGCTACGCTTTAGGCGTAGCATGCTACGCTTTCGACATGCTTGCTACGCTGCTACGCTTGTCCATAAAAACTACGCTTTTCCCGCGTGCTTGAACTTTTGACCGCGATGGAGAATCCCCCCCCCCCCCCCCCCCCCCCGGTTTCACGCCGCCAGTGCAGCTTATCGCACCGCCTTCACAGCCTTATCTCCCCCCCCCCCCCCCCGCTTTCACGCCACCGGGTCAGCTTATCACGCCAACCTCACAGCTTTATCTCTCCCCACCCCCGCTACGCCTATTCCTTCAATGCTACTCCAGATAGCTCTGGATGCTACTCTTTGGCATGATGGTGGGTTGGCAGGTCTGTTCTCATCTGATCCTTCTTTCATAGCGATTTCAACAAAATCATCATGGTCCTGCTGCGATGCCATTGCGATTTAGCTTTGAAATCGCCCCCTTGCCACATGCGTAAACAAAGTCTGTAAGTGCCTTATCCTCTTCAAATTCAGAGACATAGACGATCTACAATGTTCCTCACTATCTTATAAGAGAACTAGACTACCTCGATTGGTTACGAGCCCCTCACAACACGCACAAGAAATTTTCATAAGCACCGCATCATATGATGAGATGCGTCATCAACCGTTGCTCAGCTCACCTCATCATATGATGAGATGCGTCGTCATTGAGTTAAGGTATCTTTTTAGTGCAATTAGGATAATGCATCTGTAGCTTAACCATTTGGTTGAGTTCCCATGGGTGCAATTAAGCTGCCTCTAATATGGCACCAACTGATTGCATTTGTAGTAGCTAAGCTAATCTCATTCATTATATTCTACAAATGTTGGATCAGATTTAGACCAATTATCGCTAGTCTTATTGGTTGAGTTCTCATTGGTGCACTTGAGCTGTCTCCAATATTTCACCAACGTCAGGAACACATGCAAGATCGCCTACATGCACATCAGACAGATCAGTGCAATTCGTCATCTTCTCACACAAGAAGCTACTCAAACTCTCGTCTGTGCTTTCATTCTTTCACGCCTCGACTACTGCAATAGCCTTCTTTCCGGTTGCCCTAAGTATCTCGTGGATCGGCTCCAAAGAGTCCAGAACTCTGCTGCTCGCCTCATCTGTAAAGTTAGAAAGTCTCATCACATTACTCCTATCCTCCACTCTCTTCATTGGCTATCAGTTTCTGCTAGGATCCAATACAAAACCTCCTGCCTCTGCTTCAACTCTGTCTCTGCTGTCGCTCCTCTCTATCTGTCTCAACTCCTTCACATCTACACACCATCTAGACAACTTCGCTCTTCTTGCGACACTCGCATCTTCAAAATTCCATCCGTTAGGTCAAAAACATTTGGTCAGCGTACTTTTTCATACCAGGGTCCTACCACCTGGAACGGACTCCCCTTCTCAGTGCGTCATGCAAACACTGCAGCTTCCTTTCGGTCAAATCTGAAAACCCACTTGTTCTCTAATTCCTATTGAAAATATTTCGTACTTGCTGAATGTTTCAGGCTCATGTCTGTATATAATGCATGTGTGTGTCTCTTCACGCGTAGGATGCATGTTGTATTATAACGTGCGTATGTGCGTTTCATGTCCAGGCTCAAACTGTATGATAATGTGTGCGTGTTTTTGTGTGTGTGTGCGCCTAGAGCTTCACTATGTACTTTTTGACTGTGTGGAGGAAGTGCGCCTTATAAATAAACATGATGATGATGATGATGATGTCCACTTATATGGCGCACATATCCATGCTAAGCTGATCATGGTAATGATTTTCTACAAATGTTGGATCAGATTTAGGCTGATTATTGCTAGTGGCAGAGTCTAGTCAAGGGAATACCCATACTGTGTGGAACTGCAGGCACAAAGCAAACATGCAATGGTGTCGGCAGGAAGAGCTGGACGGGGTTGTTTCATGATACTGAAGCCTGCTGGCTTTGAAGCACAGAAAGTGGCGTCACACTATTCAACCTTCATATTTACTTACTTTGCAGCTGGCCCACAGCAAGGACCAGAAGCTGCTGCACCAGCTTGAGTTTGAGGACAACCAGGCCATCGTGGTGCGGCTGGGCACTCCCTCCTCCTCCTCCCTCACCCCAGGCTCCACCCTCTCCTCTGGACAGAACAAGGAGGTGTGCACCCTGGATGATTTGCAAGATGTTCTTCTTGGTTTTGGACTGCCTGTTCAGTGCTTGTGTTGTTGTCGGATAAGCTTTTGGTTTCAAGCAAAGCAGTTCTTTGTTTTGAGATTAGGTGGTGAATTGTGGATGCTTTGATGCTGACCAGTGGTTTTATGGTGAGTGGGAAGAGAATGTCTTTGTAGCTAAAAGTTGCTTCACAAAGGTCACAGAAACAGAGGAGGAAAATTATGGCTACTTTGTAAGAGAGTACACTTAACTACTGTTGGAAATTTGAAAACTGCAATCTGATTTGTTTTTTCAGCCTATTCTGACTCCTACATCCAAACAGAACTATGAGCTTGAACAGGTTAGTAGTGTACAAGCTTCCTTTGTTGTCCCAATGTGTGGGAAGAAATTCCCTTTTTTGTGTTAATGAAAATGTGCTGCTTAGTTACCTTCAACTGATGAAATGTAACAGCCAAGTTTTTCTTCAAATTGTGGCTTGAGCCACTCACTTGTACTGAGCTCTATCATAACTGTACTGATTTCATTTGACATGTAGTAATATTTGCAGAATGAAATATCACATGATCACCAGTCAGTTAAAAAATTACCCATTATTTTCAAGACTTATCTAATTTTGGAAAGACAAGCATGTCATAGCCTTTAGATACACACACAAACACACATGTACACACAGCATGCATGCACTCACATACACATACACACACATACACACACACACATACACACATATGCATGCACACACACACATACACACAGCACACATGTATGCACATGCATACGCACACATAAATACAAACACACACATACAAACACACACATACACACTATAATACTACCAGAGAGTTCTTGCCCCCCCCCCCCCATTCTGACTGGTGCCTTGCCCTGCTAGGAGAAGATGCTGCCAGGAGTCATCATGGCTCTGGGGGGCCAGGTCTTCGACATGCTGTACCAGCTCACCGAACAGGACGAGCCCAAGTAAGTGGAGCAAGGAGTAATCTAGAGTGGTAAACTAGGTGGCTGACTCGTGACTACTGATCGGTATGTAAGTTTACAGTATGAGGTGCTGTTCATGGTAGATTGTACAGATGAAAAGAGTTGTTAAAAATTAAGACAGAACAGAATGGAATAAATGTAGTGATGATATTGATGGTAAGCTGAATTTTAGTAAAGTAAGAACTACCTGAGTAATCACTTGGTGCAAAATTTTGAGTAGGAAAATAAGACTTATTTTGATTAAACTTTACTGGACTTTATCAATAAAACAATTCATATCCTTTCAAGAAATGGAGCTTAATTACAACTCTTTGTTGAAGACCGGTATTTGATACCAGTGGCTTTTATTTGACTTGGATGATGTGACTATTAGCATCATGTGGGGTTGTGTGTCACTAGTTTTTGTGACTGCAGACTGACCAAGCGGGTTCAGAAGCTGCTGATGCTGATCCCCACTGACCCTGCTGTCATGGAGATCTTGGATGGCATCAGCCACAAGGTCAGCATCTTTGCACACCTTGTCAACTCTTTTATGTCATTTCATTTCATTTCCCTGTATGCATGTCTCTGTTTGCATCTCCCTGTTTGCATCCCTCTGTTTGCAATTCCTGTTATCTTGCACAGATCACAGATGGATTGTATCTGCACTTACCTACATAGTTCCCAGCTCTCTCTTCCACAACTCAGTATTTCATGTTTGCATTTCCACACATCTGTTCAACTCCAAGACATCTTCGTCTTTGGGTGCATTTCATTTCAGCATTCATAGATCTTGTAGAAGCATTCTCTGCCTCATGTGCCTGCTTTCCCATCTGTCTCTGTTCTTTACATTAGCAGACTGGCTCTGTGCATTTGACTGCCGTTGAACTTTTGTTTTGCTCACTGAGGTTTATAATTGGCACGAATAAGTTGTAATATTCAAGTTTGGTTTGTAACTGGAGGCTGCCTCTCCTGCGTGTTGGGTGTCATGACTCCTGGTTACTGCTCCATATCACCCCCTCACCCCCCTCCTCCCATGTCTCAGAGCTCAGTTTGTGTTTTTTATGAAGGAATTTTTAGAGTAGTGAAATCTCAACATAGATATCAATAATTTGAGAGCAGTTGATTGCATTGCCCAAAGTTGTATCACATTTATTGAATTGTCACTCAATAATGTCATACTATTGTGTTGAGTTGGAAGAAGTAATTGCATGGTATTTTAAGGTACAATGCTACACTTGATTAGTTTGCATTGGATCGAAGAAGAATTGCATTGTATGGTATTGCAAAGCAAAGTATAGCACCACATTTTGATACTTCTTATTGGCAATGATGAATAGCACACCATGGCATTGCATTGAACTGCATTGTATGGTATTGCAAAGCAAAGTATAGCACCACATTTTGATACTTCTTATTGGCAATGATGAATAGCACACCATGGCATTGCATTGAAGTGCATTGTATGGTATTGCAAAGCAAAGTATAGCACCACATTTTGATACTTCTTATTGGCAATGATGAATAGCACACCATGGCATTGCATTGAACTGCATTGTATGGTATTGCAAAGCAAAGTATAGCACCACATTTTGATACTTCTTATTGGCAATGATGAATAGCACACCACGGCATTGCATTGAACTGCATTGTATGGTATTGCAAAGCAAAGTATAGCACCACATTTTGATACTTCTTATTGGCAATGATGAATAGAACACCATGGCATTGCATTGAACTGCATTGTATGGTATTGCAAAGCAAAGTATAGCATCACATTTTGATACTTCTTATTGGCAATGATGAATAGCACACCATGGCATTGCATTGAAGTGCATTGTATGGTATTGCAAAGCAAAGTATAGCATCACATTTTGATACTTCTTATTGGCAATGATGAATAGCACACCATGGCATTGCATTGAATTGCATTGTATGGTATTGCAAAGCAAAGTATAGCATCACATTTTGATACTTCTTATTGGCAATGATGAATAGCACACCATGGCATTGCATTGAAGTGCATTGTATGGTATTGCAAAGCAAAGTATAGCATCACATTTTGATACTTCTTATTGGCAATGATGAATAGCACACCATGGCATTGCATTGAAGTGCATTGTATGGTATTGCAAAGCAAAGTATAGCATCACATTTTGATACTTCTTATTGGCAATGATGAATAGCACACCATAGCATTGCATTGAATTGCATTGTATGGTATTGCAAAGCAAAGTATAGCATCACATTTTGATACTTCTTATTGGCAATGATGAATAGCACACCATGGCATTGCATTGAATTGCATTGTATGGTATTGCAAAGCAAAGTATAGCATCACATTTTGATACTTCTTATTGGCAATGATGAATAGCACACCATGGCATTGCATTGAATTGCATTGTATGGTATTGCAAAGCAAAGTATAGCACCACATTTTGATACTTCTTATTGGCAATGATGAATAGCACACCATGGCATTGCATTGAAGTGCATTGTATGGTATTGCAAAGCAAAGTATAGCATCACATTTTGATACTTCTTATTGGCAATGATGAATAGCACACCATGGCATTGCATTTTTCAGTCCATGAAGACTGCCAGCTCCAGTGACGACGTCTCCACCGGCAGTGGGGGGAAGTCCAGCCCCAAAAAGCCAGCCCCACCCCCCATCCTGGTGCCCAAGATGTCCCCCACCGAGGCCCTCAAGTCGCTCTTCGACCCCCAGGCCCCTGAAATGTCGGCATTCCGACTGCTGTACAACCTGGAGGTGAGGAATCCATCTTCTAATGTTGATATTCCTTTTGCCACACTCCACCTCTGGTTGGCTTTCCCGTGCCACCCCTAGCCACACTCCACCTCTGGTTGGCTTTCCCGTGCCACCCCTAGCCACACTCCACCTCTGGTTGGCTTTGCCGTGCCACCCCTAGCCACACTCCACCTCTGGTTGGCTTTGCCGTGCCACCCCTAGCCACACTCCACCTCTGGTTGGCTTTGCCGTGCCACCCCTAGCCACACTCCACCTCTGGTTGGCTTTCCCGTGCCACCCCTAGCCACACTCCACCTCTGGTTGGCTTTGCCGTGCCACCCCTTGCCACACTCCACCTCTGGTTGGCTTTGCCGTGCCACCCCTAGCCACACTCCACCTCTGGTTGGCTTTGCCGTGCCACCCCTAGCCACACTCCACCTCTGGTTGGCTTTGCCGTGCCACCCCTAGCCACACTCCACCTCTGGTTGGCTTTCCCGTGCCACCCCTAGCCTCACTCCACCTCTGGTTGGCTTTGCCGTGCCACCCCTAGCCACACTCCACCTCTGGTTGGCTTTCCCGTGCCACCCCTAGCCACTGTCTACCTCTGGTTGGCTTTCCCGTGCCACCCCTAGCCACACTCTACCTCTGGTTGGCTTTGCCGTGCCACCCCTAGCCACACTCCACCTCTGGTTGGCTTTGCCGTGCCACCCCTAGCCACACTCCACCTCTGGTTGGCTTTCCCGTGCCATCCCTAGCCACACTCCACCTCTGGTTGGCTTTGCCGTGCCACCCCTAGCCACACTCCACCTCTGGTTGGCTTTCCCGTGCCACCCCTAGCCACACTCCACCTCTGGTTGGCTTTCCCGTGCCACCCCTAGCCAGTGGAGACAGTGTGTGCTCTGCTCCTCCATGGAGTTCCACCACAAGATCATCACATGACTGATGTATTTGGACCACAGAGTTTGCAGAGGAAAATGGGGTGGAGGAGCTGACCCCAATACTGGTGGCTAGGGATGGCATGGGAATGGCGGCAAGGGGCAAGGTGTGGCGGCATGGGGCATTATACACTGGTGTCACTGCTGGCTTATGGTCTGCCCCCTGTGCCTTTTTCCTGTGATTATTGGTTTCTGTGACTGTAAGTGTTTCTTGGGGCTGCTGAATGTTCCCAGTGGCTAATGAGATTGCTGTTGTGCCTTGATGATGTTTATTGGTAATCTACATGGAAGTATTTCTAGGAGGTTTTCATTACTTGTCAGTATGCTGCATGGAGAATGGTATCTCTTTTACAGTGCTGAGGATTGTTTGAAATGGGTAAGAACTGAAACTATTCCTAACCAAACCTGTCCAATAGCATTTTCATTAGCATGTGATTTGACTTCAAGGCTTCAAGTGAGGGTGTAAAGTGACTGAAGAGAGTGCATTTGGAATAGACTGTATGCAGAATATTGGGTGTATGTATGTGGAAGGAGAGTGCATGCATAAGTGCAGGCCTGAGCTACTGCCATGCATTCTAATAAATCAACTCACATACTAGAGAGCTATTTGGCAATCTTTCTGTAGATTTGTCAGCGTCAACAACAACAGCAACAACAACAGCAGCAGCAGCAACAACATTACCAGTTGGGCAAGAAATCTATTTGGCTGGGATGAGGAAAGTTTCACCTTTATGTCATAAATTGGTCAGTGCGATCATTGGACAGTTTTTCTGACTTCATAGGTTTTTAATCTAAACCTTTTTTTTTTTCAATCAGCTTGACAACTCCATTTGTCATGTTGTCATTTTGCTAATCTGCCCAATCAAAACTCTCATCAATCCCTTCTGCTAAATGCTGATGCAGGTGCTGAGCAGCCGTCTGATGCCAACGACGGATGATGTAGGAAGCCGCATCAGTGCCCAGACTTTCTGCGAGGACTTCCTGGCAGCTGATGGGCTGTCCCTGGTGGTACACATCCTGATGCCGGAGTCCCTCTCCCTGGACATCAACTACGAGATCCGCCAGGGCTGCTACTCCATCTGCCTCCAGCTGGCCAGGCAGGTGTTTGCCCTCTGAGCTGAGGGATGGATGCCCATCTCACTGTGGTTCTTTTTCTTGGAGCAAAACATACACTGGCATTGGTCCAGCCTGGTTTGTTTATGTCTGTCATATGTTAGTTTAACTCATTGCTTACGCAGCGCAACCACGTGCTTGCGATGACGCCAACACCCTTTGGCTACGCAGCGCAACTACGTGTTTGCGGTCGCCGTAATGAATTTTTCCTATCTCTGTGGTTGTTTCAAGGGAAGTAACTCGTACAGCTATTTATTCTCTTACCAATTTGTGTTCGCTGGAGTTACCTTTTCTTTAGTATAGTCCCCGTGAGAAAGCTAGATTTAGTAGAAGCTATGCTCACCCTACGTCGTGTTTACGCGCTTGTCGACATGGCATTGCGTTGTCGAAGGAGATCGAGCGGTGATGAAAATGACGAGGTATTAGAAGTGTGGATGGAAGAAGGGTCTGATACTGAAAATCTAGGTGGATATTGGACTTCTAAAGAAGATTTTGATGATTCTGATGCGGCAATAGTCCCAGTCAACGAGAATGCAGAGGTGGCTGACAGCGAAGACGAATCGACTTTGTTGCTGACAGCGAAGATGAATTTACTTCGTCGCCAACGACGTCAGAGAGAGAGGAAGAGATAGAAACGGTGTTTACAGCAGACACAGACATCGATTCGGATGTAGAGGATGCTGAAAACCATCTCTACTCCTCCAATGAACTGTATCACACAAAAGAGGACTATGCAAAGTATAGAGCGCCTTCTTTCTCTCGGAAGGCCATTCTGAGACTTTTCTTCTATTCAGACAGAGGCAGATTGCAGTAAGTGTATATTTTCTGATTTCACCTCTCTGACTTGCTAAAAAAATCATTTTCAAGCATTTTTTATCCTGTAGTCAATCATTCATCAATATAGTTTGATGTGGAAATACTGATTTCAGAACTGTTGTGCAAAATCTATCTCTTGACTATTAGTACAATACATTAGGTGTAAAAATAAATAAAATCAAAATTGCATGCACCTGGTGTTTAAAAACAAATTCCCCCAATTTTCTTACTGCATGTTGTAACTATCCAGCACTTCAGCTAGAAAGTGCAAATAATTTTCTTTCTTGTGGTACCAACCATTAAACAGTTATTCTAAATTCGAACTTTGTGTGATTTTTTGAAAACTTGAAAAAACACTGTGTACAGAGGTAAATTTCCTAATGCTAGCCCTGCGTAAGCAATGAGTTAAGAATGGTTTGATGGAGACCCTTGATTTTCAGAAGTTTATTCTGTTTTGAGTGATCTGTAATAGTCTTGCAAAGTGTTTTTGCTGGAGCCAGTGAGAATCTCTTGTAAGAGAGTTTGGAGGTGAGAAGACAGTCACAGGCCAGGAGGAGGAAAATTTTAACCAATGCAGAGATCTGGCATCACCTGTAGTCTACAGTGTCAAAGCCTTCAGGCAACCTCACTTCATTGACATGGAGTGGTGAAGATATTGGTTTTATGTAGGGACCTCTCCTAATTATTTGAGCTTTTGATCATTCTTTTACTGACTACTAACACAGTAACTGACAGACAGGATCCACACAATTAAGTACTAGCACCATCTTCACACCCTGGAGAACATTCTAACGATACTGGCTCATAACTGTATCAAGGGTTAGTTGCAGTGTGACCTCATTGCCCTCACAGGTACTTGGTTTTATCCTGGATGAGGAGAGGCGATGGGAATTAAATAACTTGCCCAAGAATTCAACACTAAAAATTGTGTAGCTTTGAACAACACCACCAATGGCTGCAAACGATAGCATGTGACTGTGAGCACTTCAGCTGCAGGACTAAAGCCCCAACAGTCGATGTGGCTTGCTGGCAGGCCAGTGGACAAAC
The DNA here is from genome assembly GCA_034096865.1 of Theodoxus fluviatilis. Taxonomy (NCBI): domain Eukaryota; kingdom Metazoa; phylum Mollusca; class Gastropoda; order Cycloneritida; family Neritidae; genus Theodoxus; species Theodoxus fluviatilis. The sequence continues at coordinate 101,655 of JAWQFJ010009809.1, read as the reverse complement.
AGCCAGGCAGGCAGCTAGGAAGGAAGGAAGGCAGGCAGGCAGGCAGGCAGCTAGGAAGGAAGGCAGGCAGGCAGGCAGCAAGGAAGGAAGGCAGGCAGCTAGGAAGGAAGGCAGGCAGGCAGCAAGGAAGGCAGGCAGGCAGCTAGGAAGACAGGCAGACAGGCAGCTAGAAAGGAAGGCAGGCAGGCAGCTAGGAAGACAGGCAGGCAGACAGGAGGCAGATGGAGTGAACAGTGATGCTCATTTCTGGGACCTGGTTTCAGTGGCTGTTTTTGTGTGTGTTCCAGGTTCCTGCTGTGTGGACAGACGGTGACGGGCAACCTGATGAGCATGTCCACCATGACAGATGAGCCAGGAGCCACTTCACTAGCCACTGCCTCTCCTGCCCACAGTTCATCTAGTGTTACCCCTGCCTCTGCTATAGCCACCACCACAGCCACCAGCACCCCTCGCCCGGCCCATGTCACCACTGCTGGCTCTCAAGCCATTCAGGTTGGCTTCCCTGAATTTTTTTCACCTCTCCTCCTCCCTCCTCATTTTCTTTGTCTTCTTCACCTGGTTCTTCTCCATTCTAACTGCTCTGGCTTCCATTTCTGTTCTTCATAGACTTATTTCTCACTCTTGTTGAGTCTGTTGTCTCCTCCTAATGTCATGGTATCTGTCCCTAGTACTTTCTCCTCCAAACAAATGAGTATTCTTATCTTTGGAATGGCCACTGGTTGGATTTCCTTCGTTGGCTTTTTATTTTATTTTAATGTTAGTGCTATCAAATGATGTTAAACTGCTTAATTTTTTTTACCTATTGATTTATGATCATCATGAAGATGAACACATCAAATCAAGAGAAGCTTCTAAGCTTATTCTATCACGAATAAAGATGCAGCCTCTTTGGTAGCTTAGGGCCTTCCCTGACACCCTGGCAGAGTTGGTTGAGCAGACCCCAAGCCCAGCAGCCAGGGGTTCCAGCCCCAAGGGGGTGGAAGGGGGGAGGGGATGGCTGGGGGGCATGAACACCTCCAACCATATGTTGCACTTGTGAAATGTGTTTTTGTGTAGTTTAGTTCCGATACTTGATTTTTAAAAATAAAGTTACATTCTCATAACAACCAAATTGGCTGGAGGTTGTAATTTTTTCTTTTTGTCCCTTTGCAGACGCTGAGTGTCCAAGAGTTCACTGAGACTGTGGCCTGCTTCATGAAGATGACATGGGCAGCAGCTGCAGGTCGCCTTGACCTACTGAGCTTCCCACAACCCATCAGGGAATCCAGGGACAGCTCAGTCTTCAGCTGTGGTCACCGCAGCAGGCAGAGTAGCACAGGTGTGTGTGTCTGCCTGTGTGTGTGTGTGTGTGTGTGTGTGTGTGTGTGTGTGAGTGCCTGCGTGTGTGTGTGTGTGTGTGTGTGTGTGTGTGTGTGTGTGTGTGAGTGCCTGCATATGTGTGTGTGTGTGTGTGTGTGTGTGTGTGTGTGGTGCAATGAGTACAACTTGCTGTGTATGTGTTGAATACAGAGAGATAGGAAGACTTTATGTTGAATATAGAAAGACAGGAAGACTGTATATATGATGACTATAGAGAGACAGGAAGACAGACTGTGCTAACTGTGTTGAACACTGCACACAGGGAGCTCCACCAGCACCAACAGCGACAGTGACTGCCAGAGCCTGCACTCGGGAGTATGCGCCCACCAGAGCTCCATTTCCACCAAGGACGCCAACATTGCCAAGGAAGCGCTCAGCATCCTCGTCACCTGCCTCCAGCTCCGCTGCCAGCTCATCTGTGAGTGCCTCAGCTCAGCCTGTACATTTCATTCCTCCTGCTGTTGACTTGCATAAACAGTGTTTTGCATTAACATAGTCTTCTCTGTTGTGCAAGGTTACTTAAGATTGTGATCATTTAGCCATCTGTCAATCGGCACATTGTCAGCCTTGTAGTGTCATCTGATCTTCCTCTTGCCTGTAGAATTTAGAACTGTTTCATAGTGGCAATGCCAGATCCCCTTTAACCAGTGATACCTGATTTTAGTAAGATGATAATTCTCCTGGATGAGAGGTCATCTTGTTGATGACTGGTCACAACTGGCCACTCAAGACTGCATGTTAACAAACCTGTCAATCAGAATGCTAGAGACTGAAAGTTTTGACTTATAAAATTAGGAATGAAACCACTGCTGGCTTGATGAAGTATGGTTTTATAAAAGCAGAGCTTGGTGTATCGGCCCCAATGACCCCTTTCAGTTTGCTGGCAATGTAGTTTTAACATTTCCATGCCACTTTTGCTGCTTCATCCCTTCATAATTCTCTGCTTTTGTCATTTCCCCTGCAGCCTCTTTCTACTCACTGCAATGTGTGACAGACTTCGTTATTGAGATCTTGGTAGCCTGCCCCAACGAGGAGATCCGCAACACGGCGCTGGAGCAGTTCTTCCTGCTGTCCCAGACAGAGACGGGGCTGCCTGAAGACAGCACAGTGCAGTCGCCCCACCAGTTCATTCTCCAGGTCCTGCTGAAGGCCTTCCTGCCCTTCTGGGTGACGTCTTCCCACACACGGGGCCACAGCCAGAGGTCAGGGTCTGTGCAGCTGTCTGATGATTCTTCTCGTGGGTGATGGGCATGCTTTGTTGAGTGTGTGCGTGTGTGTGTGTGTATGTGTGTGTGTGTGTGTGTGTGTGCACGTGAGCATGTGTATGTGTGTGTGTGTGTGTGTGTGTGTGCATGTGAGTGTGTGTACTGTGCACATGTGTATGTGTGTGTGCATGTGAGTGTGTGTGTGTGCATGCGAGTGTGTGCACGTGTGTGTGCATGCGAGTGTGTGCATGCAAGTGTGCATGCGAGTGTGTGCGCATGTGTGTTTGTGTGTGTGTGTGTGCACGCATGCATGCATGTCTGTGTATGCGTGTGTGTGTGTGTGCGCCCGTGAATGTGTGTGTGTGAGTGTTTTGGTTCATTGATACTGTGTGTGTGTTTGTGTGTGTGTGTGTGTGTGTGTGTGTGTGTGTGTGTGTGAGAGAGAGAGAGAGAGAGAGAGAGAGAGAGAGAGAGAGAGAGAGAGAGAGAGAGAGAGAGAGAGAGAGAGAGAGAGAGAGAGAGAGACAGAGAGAGAGAGAGAGAGAGAGAGAGAGAGACAGAGAGAGAGAGAGAGAGAGAGAGAGAGAGAGAGAGAGAGAGAGAGAGAGAGAGAGAGAGAGAGAGAGAGAGAGAGAGAGAGAGAGAGAGAGAGAGAGAGAGAGAGAGAGATGGGTAAAGTTTTCATTTGATACTCTGGTGTGTTGATGTTTTAGTTAGCTTGTGTCTATGTGAAAATCTTGTGTTGTCTGATTGGATGTGCTCCTGTCTATATATCGCCACTGTATGCCTGTGTGTGTGTGTGTGTGTGTGTGTGTGTGTGTGTGTGTGTGTGTGTGTGTGTGTGTGTGTGTGTGTGTGAGTGTGTGTGATATTTACTGTCTCCCTCCATCTGTTCATGTTCTTGTGCTTTTTGATGTCCTCAGTTTCCTAGTATTGTGATTTTTGGTCATGGATTCTTGCCAGCTATGAAGTTTTCCTCTTTATAAGTTTATTTGTTACTCCTGCAAGACTGGGGGGTACAATTTTCATTCATTCACATGCTCATGATTGTGTTGCACATTCAGTTATCAACAGTGGATTTCTTCTCTCTTCAGGTTACTGCATCAGTGCTCCCAGTATTTTGACCTCCGATGCAGACTACTGGACAGTCTAAGCTGTAAGAATCATCACCTGACTTTTTCCTCTTTTTACACAGATTTTAAAATGTGTATTTACAGCTTTAGATTGTCAATTTGTTGATAGCTACTTATTCTATGTAACATCTGTTGATGAGGACCAAAAATTATATTATGTAGGAAAGCACTGTCAAATTATTTGTCATAAAATTCTATGTATGAAAACAGGTCATTCTTAAATCCAAGTCTTATGCAATCTTGATGCAGTCTGAATGATTTTGCTCTGTGTTCACCTACAAAACTCTACTGTAGCATTTGCCAAGAAATAGAGTGTAGAACTGTGAAACATTTCTCGTTATGTAATTTGTTGTAATGATTGTTCATAGGTTGGGTGACTGTAGGCAACATATAGTGCGCCTCCATTATAGTTGGCAAATGATGCCCCTTGAAGGCAACCTTAAATGTACCCATGACATCGCACAAATACACAGCAAAGTAGAAATTGATAGTGAGTCATTGCCTGAAACCATGGCTTTGTTATGGTCGGTGACCATTTAGGATAGGTAGTTGAAGGGATTCATCAGACGGTTCAGGTAATCAGTATTTATTCTCGATTCCGTTATGACGAGTGCCGGGACGTCACTTTCCCAATGGAGTTGCTTCCCTTGATACACAACGTGATCGGGAGATCAAAACATTACATCCCTCTTCTTATGGAAAGAAATAATTATGAGGATCAAATTAAGAGGGAAGAAACTTCAATGTACAGGGATAAAATTATGGGACACATTAAGCATTAATTTAAAATCCTGTTTGTCTTCCATGGTTGTATCACTGGTGTAACGTGTGCTGGCTGTTTGCTCATATGTATGTTGATTACAAGTCCACGTCCTGAAATAGCCTATCCGGTTAATGTGTTGTGTCCTGCGTGTCTGATCATATTGATGTAGATATAGGTGTGTCTACAGATCCAGTCTCTTGGGACTCTTCACTGCTCGGCCTGATCTGGTTGTGTAACTTCCAAGTGTTGGTACTGGTCGTGAGGCTGAGTCTGTATTTTCTTGAAACTCTGTTTCCATTCTGCCTGTGAGGCTTGGTGGGGCTTCTGGAACTGGTGTTGGCGCACGTTGCTGTGATGTTTGTTGTTGTGGTGTTGATGCTCGTGGCCTGAGGAAACGTCGATTGCGGGTGTAGGTACCACCGTCGTTTGTCTCCACTTGGTATGTTCGTGGGGTGCTCTTCAAGTTGGTGACAGTAGCAGGTTTCCATGCATCTCCTTTGAAGAGTTGGACATTTACTGTGTCACCAGGTTTCAGTGGTTTCAGAGGGCGAGCGGAGCGGTCGTAGTATTTTTTCTGTGTTGCCTGAATCTGCTGTCGTCTCGAGGTTACTTTGTTAGGATTGATGGTGGTAGGTTGTAGAGTTGTTTCGGCAGCTGGCAGGATGGAGCGGAGCTGGCGGCCCATTAGAAGTTGAGCTGGTGAGGCGAGGTCATCCACAGGAGTACATCGATACTCGAGCAGGGCAAAGAGTGGATTGGCGCCATCAAGTTTTGCTTTGGAGAGGATGCGCTTAGCTGTTTGGACTGTCTTTTCTGCCAAGCCATTGGACTGCGGGTAACCTGGGCTGGAGGTGATGTGGCTGAAGTCCCATTTGGTGGTGAAATCTTGAAACTCCTTGGCGGTGAACTGCGGACCGTTGTCGCTTATCACGGTCTCTGGGATGCCATGACGAGCAAAGTGTGCCGATAGTTTCCTGATGACTGCATGGGAAGTAGTTGTTGGCAATTCATCAATTTCGAAAAAACGGCTGTAGTAGTCTACGGTGATTAGAAAATTTCTGTTGCTCCATGTGAATAAATCTGTGCCGATCTTCTGCCATGGACGAGATGGAGGCTTGTGAGGGATCAGTGGTTCCTTTGAGTTGGATTTGCTGAGTTTGGAGCAAACGGGGCAGGCGGTGACTGTTTGGTGAATCTGGTTTGACATGCCTGGCCAGAAGAGGATGTCTCGGGCTCGCTGCTTGGTCTTCTCGATGCCCAGGTGGCTGGCATGTATCTTCTGCAGCATCTCTGGTCGCATTGCTTGAGGTACGAGGATCTTCTCGCCCTTGTAGATGATTCCATCGATGATGGAGAGTTCATCTCGGATGTTCCAGTACTCTTTGATGCTGTTTTTGCAGGTGTCGCGCTTGTGTGGCCAACCTTCTTGTATGGTTTTCATGAGGTCTTGAAACTGGAGATCTTCTCCGGTGGAGGTCCTTAGCTGATCCATCTTGGAGTTGGAGACAGGTAGATGTCTGGTGATGTAGTGGACGTACTCGTCGAGGTTTTTTGCGTTACTTGTGTCTTGTGGTTCTGCTTGGATGAAGTTCCTTGACAGCGTGTCGGGGACGGGTATGTCCTTTCCGGGTACATGAACAATTTCCAGGTCGTACTTCTGGAGTTGGAGGAGCATGCGTTGCAGGCGAGGAGGGGCTGCTGCAAGTGGCTTTTTGGTGATGCTCTCCAGGGGCTTGTGGTCAGACTCTACTCTGACTCTGTGTCCATAGATGTACTGGTGGAAACGCTGGCATCCGAACCATATGGCATAGAGCTCTTTTTCTATTTGAGCATAGTTCTGCTCCGTTGGAGTCAGAGATTTTGATGCGAAAGCTATTGGCTTCCCGTCTTGAAGGATTGTTGCGCCAAGGCCATGCTTGCTTGCATCTGCTTGCAGGGTGGTTGTTTTTGCTGGGTCAAAGAAGGCAAGCACGGGCTGACTGGAGATGATTCGCTTCGTCAGTTGGAGTGCTTTGTCTTGCTGTTGGTCCCAGATGAATTCGCTGTCTTCTTTCAGGAGTTGTCGCATAGGTTGGGTGACTTCTGAAAGTTGTGGTGCAAATTTGGAGAGGTAGGTTACCATTCCCAGGAAGGTTTGGAGTTCTTTTTTGTTGTTTGGCGGTGCCATTTCTTCTACGGCCTTTACTTTGGCAGGGTCTGGTTTTAGTCCTTCGGCGGACATGATGTGGCCGAAGTACTTGACCTCTTTGGCTGCGATGATCAATTTGTCTTGGTTGAACTTCAAGTTCCTTTCTGTGGCTCTCTGGAGTGCTGCTCGTAGGTTCTGGTCGTGTTCTTTGCGGGTACGGCCAGTGACGAGGATGTCATCTACTAGAGTTGTGACTCCTGGGATTCCTTCGAAGATCTCATCCATTTTTCGTTGGAACTCATCTTGAGCATTGACGAGCCCAAATGGAAGCCTGTGGAATCGGTAGCGTCCGAAGGGTGTGTTGAAGGTAGTGAGAACAGATGATTCATCGCTTAGTTTCATTTGCCAATAACCAGACAGTGCATCAAGTTTGCTGAAGTACTTCGCTCCTGCTGTTTTGGAGAGTGCGTCTTCCAGAGTAGGCATCGGATAATGTGGCCTTTTAATGGCTTTGTTGAGATCTTTTGGGTCAAGGCAGATCCTGAGTTTTCCGCTTTGCTTCTGGACGATGACCAGAGAGTTGACCCAGTCGGTTGGCGATGTTACTCTGGAGATTATTCCAGATTTCTCCAGTTCTTGGAGTTCATTTTTCAGCTGATTTCTGATGGCAAATGGTACTCGGCGTACTGGATGGATGACAGGGGTTGTGTCTCGCTTGAGGTGGATTTTTACTTCACCTTCAAGGCATCCGAAACCTGTGAAGAGGTGTTTGTATTCTTCCAGGATGGTGTCCTTGGACATGGGCTCTTCTGAGGCATCCACGGAGAGAATGAGCTGTATCAGCTGCAGGTCTAGGCAAGTGCGTAGTCCTAGGACTGGCTCAGAGTGGCCCTTGATGTCAACAATGAAGAAACGGCTTTGGATGCTGTGACTTTTGTAGGTGCATGGGACCTCAACGTATCCTCTGACGTCCAGAGGCTGTCCTGAGTAGGCAACAAGGCGCTGTTGAGTATCTCTCAGTTTAGGTGGCTTGGACAGGGTCTTGAATACTGAGACAGGGATGACGTTGACTTGAGCTCCAGTGTCGATCTTGAATCTTATGGTTTTGGTCCCCACCTTGATGTCAGCGTATGCCACGTTTTTGTGCTTCTGCTGGTTGTCGATGGCATCGATCATCAGCTTTCCATCCTGGTTGTCACTGTCGTCGTTGTCGTATTCGTCTTCTTTCTCCACGTTGTGGATCTTCTTGCTGTGCTTTTTCCGTAAGCAAACGGCAGCAAAGTGGTTCATTTTATTGCAGTATGAACAATTTTTTCCAAATGCAGGGCACTGCCTCTTGCCATGAGTGCCGCCACAGTTTCTGCAAGTCTTGTGCCTTATCTCTGTGTGTTTTCTGGCGCTTCTGCGTGTGTGAAGAGAGTCGACTGATGTGGTGACAGACATTGATTGCAGTTGTTTCTGTGTGACTTCGAAAGTGTTGGCAATATCTATGGCCTTCATCATTGTTAGATCGTCTCCTTCATTTAGGAGCTTTTCTCTGATGGTTGTGGAGGCGATGCCTGCCACTATTTGATCTCGCACACGTTCTTCCGGTTTATCGAACAAACATTCTTTTACTTTATTTCTTAAGTCAGTGACGAACGCGTCAAAGGTTTCGTCCTGTCTTTGTTCGCGTTTTTGGAAGAGGTAGCGAGAGAAGACGGAGTTTTTTCGAGGAAGGCTATGTTGTCCGAATTTTTCATAAAGAGTATTGATGGACTTGCTTTCTTCTTCTGTTAAATTCCATGAGTTGTAAATTTCTCGGCCTGTTTCGCCGACCCATATCAGCAGGTATGCGCACTGGCTTTCTTGCTCAACCGCACGTAGGGGGCCTTTGAACATGAGCTTTGCGTGTTGCTCGAACTTCTTCCATTCCTCGTTGAGGTTGCGCGCCGCCCAGTTCAATGAAGGGTTACCCGTTGCTGAAGCCATGCTGATCGAGACTAGTGGGAAAGCTTGCGAGAGAATTTGTTTACTCACAGTTTGTTTTCGGGCTGTCCGTCGTTTTTTTATCCCACTTCTGACACCATGTTATGGTCGGTGACCATTTAGGATAGGTAGTTGAAGGGATTCATCAGACGGTTCAGGTAATCAGTATTTATTCTCGATTCCGTTATGACGAGTGCCGGGACGTCACTTTCCCAATGGAGTTGCTTCCCTTGATACACAACGTGATCGGGAGATCAAAACATTACAGCTTACCAGCATGATTGCCCATTTGCAGACACCCTGCAGACACGGCTTCAGCTGGACCTGAACTCCATGGTGGAAGACGAGATTGGCTGGCTCTGCAACTTCGTCCCCTCCAAGAACCCAGAGCTGCACAGCACGGACAACACCTTGATGGCTGGACACCTCAAGCTCATCAAAACCCTCTTCACTTGCGAGCGTGTCAAGAAATCTGAGATTGGTGAGTGCAAGAGTTTTTATAAAGTCTTCTCGACAGAGAAAGAACATTGGGAGTACCTTGAAAATATCAATTTTTAAATGTTATTCTTTCCTTGTGGTGTGAGCACCCGAGCGGCTAGAATTATTGGTTTATTCTTTGTTTCTTTCATGAGAGTATTATTCTTGTTTTCTTGTTTAATTACTGCTGATTTATTGATCAAAAAAAGCTTACATGTATCAGTTGTAGCTGCAGTTTCAGATTTAATTTTGTTCTGCAGGATAAAACCCTGACTGACTAGTGAGAGGACAGTGGGGAGACACACACACAGACAGATGTACAGACACACACACACACACACACACACACACACACATATATATAAAGAGACAGACAGAAAGACACCACACACACTGACAGACACACAGGTAAAGATAGAAGAAGACAGAGACAGAGAGATGAAGACCTTGAGGGAAAGAGTGAGGTGTTGTGTGGAAGGAGACTGACACTGACTGATGCAGTGTATTACTACAGCTGTTGCTATTCCGTGCCATGTGACAATGACCTGACACTGACTATTGCTATTCCATGTCCTGTGACAATGACCTGACACTGACTAATGCTATTCCATGTCATGTGACAATGACCTGACACTGACTAATGCTCTTCCATGTCTTGTGACAATGACCTGACACTGACCATTGCTATTTCATGTCATGTGACGGTGACCTCTGTCCATTGCCATTTGTTGTCAAGTGACAGTGACCCAACACTGACCATTGCTATTCCATTTCATATGACAGTGACCTCTGTCCATTTTGATTTGTCATGAGACAATGACCTGACACTGACCATTGCTTTCTTGGTCATGTGACAGGGGCCACGCTGGTGGACGACCTCCTGCACGAGTTCCTGTTTCCTGCAGCCAAGCTGATGCTGGAGCATGACAGCTCCGCCTCTAGAGAGCCTTCCCTGGCAGAGTTCAACCCCAAGTGGGTCTCCTCCTCTTCTTCCTCCCCTCCTCCTCCTCCTCCCCCTCCCCCTCTTCCTCTTCCTACTCCTCCCCTCTTCTTCTTCCTCTTCCTACTCCTCCCCTTTATACCTCTCCCTCCCCCACTTCCTCTCCTCCCCTTCTTTCTCCCCCTCTTTGTCCCCCTCTTTCTTCCCCCACCCCCCCCACCCCTCCCCATATACCTGTTGTGATGTCACACTTGTGCAAATGTGTTTTCACACAGTGTGTGCACACACACTCGCACTCACACATGCACACCTTTTTACTTTTTTAAAAAACCAGCCTTCAATTCAACTTTTCCATTTTTTGCTACATTTTCTTCTTCTCAGATTGCTCCTTCTCACTTCTTCTGTGTCCCTGTCTTATCAGCTCCTCATTTTTACCGTATCTCACACCAGTTATTCCTAATTGCCACTACTGTTATTTTTGGGGGGCCCCAGACCCATCAGTGCAAACATGGCAAGACTACCTAGTCTTTTGTAGAGAATGTGACTTGGCATTATGACAGACAGGGAAATGTTACTGGCATGGCATATCCAATTCTCTGCGTGGAAAGGACGGGAGACAATAGTATAACATACAGCCAGAGCTGGTTGATGCCCCCCCCCCATCAGCTGGAACCCCTGGCTGCTGGGCTTAGAGAGTCTGCTCCAGTAGTTCAGTCAGGGATGGCCCCAAGCAGCTGAAGAGGCTACTGGAGGCCATATCTTACCAGTTTTCCTAATTAGCTCTGACACATGTTAACCTAGCAGCCTTGAAAATAAAAAACACACACACACACACAGAGTTGATAATTAACTTGAATAACAAGCACCAGCCTTATCCACAATGATAAGAGGCACAATCTGAAACCTTTTCATATTTCTGGTAGAATTTGTCACAACATCTGAATTGTCTTGCAGATGCTCCTCCTCTGATTCGCGCATCGCAGCCTATGAGCTTCTGACAGAGCTGGCCTATGACAACTGTGAAAACCTGTGCAACATCTGCAAGCAGCTGATACAGATGCACCACTCCTACAATGCAGAGACCATGAATGAGTGGGAGGTAGGTCTCTGTGATTGGTTGGCTGGTTGCAGAGGAGGCTCCCTGCTTTTGGTAAATTGAGTTGGAATAGATGGATATAAGTTGTGTCCTTGTCACTTTGCAAAGTCACCGTTTACTCATTTGGAATGTTAAGAAAGGTTGTGCTGTAATTGGAACACTGAGGTTTTGTGGTGACTCACACACTGTATTTATAATGACTAATTCGATTATTATATATTTGCTCTATATTGATATACCCAGCTGCTTAGTGTTCATGGTGTTGGAAGTATACCTTTGAGTGGAATAACTATAGTCAGTTTGTTTATGTGTCTCAAATCATAACCAAATGCTGTCCAAGATAGACTTTTTTCTTTTTATTGGGGATGTCCAGAGGTGTGTGTGTGTGTATGTGTGTGTGTGTATGTGTGTGTGTGTATGTGTGTGTGTGTGAGTTTGTGCATGTATGTATGTGTGTGAATGAGAATGCAAATTGAGCTGCAGGCATTGTTGAAATCTTGTCACAAGAAAACTGCATCCTACCCTTCTTCATTGCAGTACATGCCTCCAGTGGACGGACGTGCCCCCTGTGGCTATGTGGGTCTGAAGAATGGAGGGGCCACGTGCTACATGAACTCAGTCATCCAGCAGCTGTACATGACCCCTGGGGTTCCAGAGGCCATCCTGGGCATTGAGGAAGACAAAGTGGAAGAGGACAGGTAAGACGCTCCACCCTTGCAGTCAGTCCTGCTTTCAGTTTGCCTGGGGTACATACATGTACATGTATATATCGAATGATGCTCAGTCTCTTTACATCTTGATGCAGCAGATCTCTCTCTTTGTTTTCATCCATTTGCCACTCCCCTTCCTATTGTTCCTACTGCCCCTCTCCTCTCTTCAGTTCCCTCTGATTTTCGCATTTATCTTCTCCCTCTTGCCATTTCATTCCATGCTCCTGCTCCTTTCTTCCTGCTCCAGATGCATCCCACATTTCCTTTTTCTCTTCCTCTTCTTCCTCCTTCTCCTCCTCCTGCTTCTCTTTCCAGCTGCTCCTCCTCCTGCATGCCTGATGACCACCACCATATTTTCACCCTCATTTTCTACTCAAGGAATTGTCTTTGTCTTTGTAGTGTAAATTTATCATTGATGACTAGCTTCTTTTCTCCCGCAGCCTATTCTACCAGATGCAGCAGATCTTTGGCCACCTGCTGGAAAGCCGGCTGCAGTTCCATGAGCCAGAGAAGTTCTGGAATGTCTTCAAGCTGTGGGGACAGAGCATCAACATCCGGGAGCAGCAAGATGCTTTTGACTTCTTCCAGGCCCTCACCGACCAAGTCGATGAACACACCAAGGTGAGAATATGATTGATGTGCATGTCATGGGACTGGGGTGTTCATGCATGCATGCATGCAATCATGCACCAGTGAAAACATAAATGAGAGTTTATGTTTGGGTGAGGATTATTTGGATGATTTTGTGTCTTTGTGAAAGGGCATGTATGTCTATACCCAAATGTATCATTGCATGCATTCTTATGCATGTGTTTTGTGCAAAATTAAAAAGAAAATGATGAAGGAAACAACTGTTTTTATATATTAGGAGCAGCCATGTGCATGAAGAAAATCATTTGACCTATACTATGCATTCCAGAAGTGATGCCTGTAATTTTTATCCTTTGTTCCATTCACAGAGAATTGGCAAGGAGGAGGTCTTCAAGAAGTGGTTCCAGGGTACCTTCTCTGACCAGAAGATCTGCAAGGATTGCCCTCACAGGTAAAGCACAGAGTTGTGTGTTGAATACTCTGGGTTTCCATGCACTGGAAAAGGGTTTGCAGTCACTACCGCAGTTGTGGCTGGTGTCGTCTTCATTAGCCTGTCTCATACCATCAGTCAGTGATACCCAGGTCATGCTCTTGATAGGTCGTAGTTATGTTTTTGATAGGGTATGGTTGCATTCTCTTATGTCATCTGAAATTTGGAGAGGTGCAGAATTTTGGTGCTAAAACATCTTGTGCACTGATTATTTCTCTGGTTCCTTCTGTAAGTATGCCTATTTGCCTGTTGTGTCTTATGAAGACTTTTTAGTGAAATAGTTTTGCTTATTATTTTGTTTTCTCCCCCATTTTATTTGTCTCTGTTTTAATATGTCTTAGATTTAAATTAACAGACAGCCAAGAACTTTGCCTTGCATTGTGAGTTTAAAGGAGAAGCATGGTTGTCAAGCTGTTGTCTTGTTTTAGACAACGGAACAAACTTTCACAATCTGCCCTCTTTCACCCCACCCCACCGCCCCAAAAAATTATGAAATGGCAATGAACTATTTCTTTCTTCTTTTTTTTCTTTCATTTTTTTGAGGGGGGATGTGGGAGTGTGTGGGTGTTATTGTTTTTTAGACATTGTGTGTGTGTGAGAGAGAGAGAGAGAGAGAGAGAGAGAGAGTGTGTGTGTGTGTCTAAGATTGTTGTTTCTTCGAAGATGTGGAGTATCCTGTACCCATATGAGATTCAGATACCAAAATGTTCCTTCTCTCTCATGCTCAAGTGCCAGGGCTGTCTTGTTTCAGGTATGAGAGGGAGGAGGCCTTCATCGCACTCAACCTGACAGTGAAAAACGCCACGCTGCAGGACTCCTTGGACCAGTTTGTCAAGGGCGAGCTGCTGGAGGGAGACAACGCCTACTTCTGTGAGAAGTGTGGTGAAAAGGTAAGCTCTCTCCCAGTTTGTTGCCAAACATTATTTCTGTGAGAAGTGTTCTGATATAATTAACCCGGAAGATGGGCCGTAAAATGATTGGTACCATAATCTTGCCCATGAATTTTGTTTTTTATCAGGGGAGAAAGTCGACCAGAACGACAATTTTATTGCATAGCTTTTTAGGTTGTTGTTTGTTTGGGATTTGTTGTTGTTGTATATTTCCACAGTTTAATGTTAATGAGTAGATGGGGGAAATCCCCTACAAATTCAGTTTGCAGCATTAGAAACCATCTCTTCAGGTTATAGACTACCAAAAATATGTTGTCCCTTGCTGATGCTGATTTTCTCCTTCCATTAATGTTGTTGTTTTCCAGCTGAGATGTTAAAAGGGAGATAATACAGTGTTGATGCTTGGTTTGCAGTAATGTGTGTTGGCTGTGTTGCAGAGAAACATCATTAAAATGGTTGATGTGCAGTTTGTAGCAATGTGTGTTGACGATGTTGCAGAGGAACACCATTAAAAGTGTTGATGTGCAGTTTGCAGTAATGTGTGTTGACTGTGTTGCAGAGGAACATCATTAAAATGGTTGATGTAAAGTTTGTATCAATGTGTGTTGGCGGTGTTGCAGAGGAACACCATTAAAATGGTTGATGTAAAGTTTGTATCAATGTGTGTTGGCGGTGTTGCAGAGGAACACCATTAAAATGGTTGATGTAAAGTTTGTATCAATGTGTGTTGGCGGTGTTGCAGAGGAACACCATTAAAATTGTTGATGTGCAGTTTGCAGTAATGTGTGTTGACTGTGTTGCAGAGAAACACCATTAAAATGGTTGATGTAAAGTTTGTATCAATGTGTGTTGGCGGTGTTGCAGAGGAACACCATTAAAATGGTTGATGTAAAGTTTGTATCAATGTGTGTTGGCGGTGTTGCAGAGGAACACCATTAAAATTGTTGATGTGCAGTTTGCAGTAATGTGTGTTGACTGTGTTGCAGAGAAACACCATTAAAATGGTTGATGTAAAGTTTGTATCAATGTGTGTTGGCGGTGTTGCAGAGAAACACCATTAAAATGGTTGATGTAAAGTTTGTATCAATGTGTGTTGGCGGCGTTGCAGAGAAACACCATTAAAATGGTTGATGTAAAGTTTGTATCAATGTGTGTTGGCGGTGTTGCAGAGGAACACCATCAAGAGACTGTGCATCAAGACACTTCCCTCACTGCTGTGCATACAGCTGAAGAGGTTCTGCTACGACTGGGAAGCCAACAGAGCACTCAAGTTTGATGACTACTTCAAGGTAGGTTCCTTGTTGTTATTTTGCTGTTTGAATGACTGATGACAACTTCAAGGTAGGTTCCTTGTTGTTATTTTACTGTTTGAATGACTGATGACAACTTCAAGGTAGGTTCCTTGTTGTTATTTTACTGTTTGAATGACTGATGACAACTTCAAGGTAGGTTTCTTGTTGTTATTTTACTGTTTGAATGACTGATGACAACTTCAAGGTAGGTTCCTTGTTGTTATTTTACTGTTTGAATGACTGATGACTACTTCAAGGTAGGTTCCTTGTTGTTATTTTACTGTTTGAATGACTGATGACTACTTCATGATGGGTTTCTCACAATGCTCTATCACTTGAATGTGTCTGCTTTGGAAAAGTGTTACCTCCCTTTGATCAATAGCACTGTTTAGAATAAGGGCAAGTAATGACTTCCCTAGTTATTCCCCTCTTATAAATCACGTAGGATGATGTTATGGGCCAATTCTTACCCCCTGTCCACAGGAGGAGTGTGTGTGTGTGTGTGTGTGTGTGTGTCCGTGCATATGTGTGTGTGTGTGTGTGTGTGTGTGTGTATGTGAGAGAGAGAGAGAGAGAGAGAGAGAGAGAGAGAGAGAGAGAGAGAGAGAGAGAGAGAGAGAGAGAGAGAGAGAGAGAGAGAGAGTGTGTGCGTGTGTGTGCATGTGTGTGAGTGTGTGTGCATGTGTGCGTGTGTGTGTCCGTGCATATGTGTGTGTGTGTGTGTATGTGAGAGAGAGAGAGAGAGAGAGAGAGAGAGAGAGAGAGAGAGAGAGAGAGAGAGAGAGAGAGAGAGAGAGAGAGAGAGTGTGCGTGTGTGTGCATGTGTGTGAGTGTGTGTGCATGTGTGCGTGTGTGTGTGCATGTGTGTGTGTGTGTGATCAGGATCCCAACGGTAAAGAAGAATCTTAAGAGTTAAAGAGTGTCCAAGAGCACCACTATGTTTCCCTCTCTTTTGATTGCTTGAGGCTTATTTTGGTCTTGTGATAATCTGGCAGTGAACAAAGAAACCTTGAAGATGTAGATTTGACAGACTTTCAGTTTATTTCCACTGCCTCTTTATGCTGCATTGTAGTAACAGATTTTCACTTTGCTTTCATCCCATATGTATCATGCATAATGTGACAGAATAAAATCAGTTCATCTCCACTCTTTCTCTGCCCCTAGTTTCCGTGGGTGCTGGATATGGAGCCCTACACAGCAGAGGGGATGGCTCGGCAGGAGCGAGAGAAGCTGGAGCGAGAAAAGCTGAATGGAGAGAGTGAGACAGGAGATCGGATGAATGGGGAGCTGGGTGGCATGGAACAGGAGGTGGCAGTCAGCCTGGACACGCAGCCAAGGCAGATCAACTACGAGCTGGTGGGCATCGTGGTCCATAGTGGTCAAGCCAACGCTGGCCACTACTACTCCTTCATCAAGGACAGGAGGTAAGCTCCATTGCTGCAGTGTATGCTGTCTTGGCATGATGGCGTTGTTTGATAATCGCTTTCCGAGCCTTGACTTGCCTCTTGTTCAGGACGCGCAGCAATTCAAAGCGCTGCTCAGCGCTTAATGTGATTCACTCCTGAACGGCCAATTTTGGGGCGTGCTTCACTCAGCGCTGAGCAGCGCTCTGCATCACCGATCCGAGATGATGCAGAATGATTATGCAGCAGATTCAAAATGGCGTCTTCGATCCCGCACTGGCCGTTGACGAGTAAAATAACCCTCAGAAACATCATTTTGGGACTGGAACGGGCTTTATTTGCCCCAAGCGCTCTGTATGTGCAAGTAATGGCAAGTAAGGATGACACAGTAGTGGATTTTATTCATGCAGAATACATGTAAACGTGCATAAACGGTGTCTGTGGCAAAGAAAACACTTTCTTCGCGTCTATCAACACAACATGGGGCGCAGAAGATTTACCTCCCCTTTAACAAGTGAAGCGCTGCACTACATCTTAGGCGTTCAGGAGTGGCAAAGAGCGCTCAATTGCCAACTTGAAGCGCTCATGCAGCGCTGAGTACTTCTGAACAAGCCTTTGGTCTGTAAGTCATAGAGTGTATGCTGTCTTGGCATGATGGGGTTGTTTGATAATCACTTTCCGAGCCTTGAAAAGTTTGAGGTTTAGCTTCCAGTTCTGGAGAGTCCTCCTTTTCTGGAAAAGGCTCACATATTATCATTTAATCGGTAGTTGTAAAGTCCATGTGGCCTATGACTTTTCTTCTCTTAAAGGATTTTTTAAAAAATGTTTCCCACAGATTGATTCATAATGTTACATGCTGTGTGATCAAGTGTAGTTCTGTGTAACCAGATACCCAAGTACAGTTTTGACCTTGTTCTGTGTACTTTGCTTTATTCTCACACCTCTGTAATGACTGTCTCACAGAGGGACTGTGCTGACCAACCCCAACAAGGGCAAGTGGTTCAAGTTCAATGACACCATAGTGGAGGAGTTTGAGATGACGGATGAGTCAGTGGAGCAGGAGTGCTTTGGAGGGACCTACAAGGCCAAAGTTTATGACCAGAACCCCAACTCTAGTAAGTATACCACCAGTTATTTGGCTTTAATAAATGCCCGTGGAGTAATGCCTTCAAAACCGTGTGTGCATGTGTGTGTGCATGTGTGTGTGCATGTGCATGTGTGTGTGTGTTTGTGTGTGTGTGTGTGTGTGTGTGTGTGTGTGTGGGGGTGGGGGGTGGGGGTGGGGGGTGCTTGTTCATCCATTGGTAGTTGTGGAAGGTGATTGAGTGCCATGGTTTAGCCCCTGCTTGGGATGACATCACTTCTACATCTATAGTCCATCTACCAGAAGTTGTGATGACACTTGCCTCCTCTTCCAGACACGCCCTACCCTGAGGAGCGGCTGCGCTACTGGAATGGCTACTTGCTGTTCTATGAGAGGGTGGAGGAATCCAGGATGTCCACCGTGGCCAAGCGCAGTCGCATTGTCACCAAGATGCTGCACCCTCATGAAGGAGGGTGAGTACCTTCCTCTCTGATGTACATTGACAGGCATGCTCCAGTGGCAATTATGTGCTCCTTTCTGTTTGCTGCACCTACTGCATTGTCATGATAAGGCAGCTTGCTATTCAAATTGTGAAAATTTGAGTTTAATCCTGAGAGCAATAGTACTTGTTAGATTGTATTAATAGATGTCTCGAATTTTAATGGTTTGTCAAAGTTTGTTTCTATTCCTGAATTTTATGGAATATTGTTTTTGTAAAGTCTCATCCGCATATGAGCTATTTCTCTTAATGGTTTTATGATGTGGTTGTGTGTGTGTGTGTGAGTGAAAGAGAGAGAGAGAGAGAGAGAGAGAGAGAGAGAGAGAGAGAGAGAGAGAGAGAGAGAGAGAGAGAGAGAGAGAGAGAGACAGACAGACAGACAGACAGACAGACAGACAGACAGAGTTTTTGTGCATGTGTGTTTTAATTAAAGTTTCATGCCAAATTGATGCCAAGACCTTAGGTAGCACAGTTTTACCCAGGTAAAATGCTGCATTTATTGTATATTGTGTATTTCATCATACTGCGCAGAGCTACAATGCATTGCTATTACATATTACATAATTAGCTTTGGCCCAATTGTCTCTTTGCTTCCAACATTGCCATGAGCCAGCGCTGGCTTTGAATGATCACCACAGAGTACAGATGGTGCAGAAGATGCTGAGAACTGTGTCTATGTCCATCTTCGAGTTGTTTGGTGTGGGACTTTTTGATTGTTTTATGACAATTTTATGTACTTATCATGCTGATTCCATTAGTAAAATTACTTTGAACTGTGATATGAAGAGGTTGAGCAAGCAGAAAATGTAATAAATTCGAAATGACCAAAATTTCATAAACTAACCATTTTCCAATGCTGTCTTCCTTGAATTGTTCTCTCATGACACTGATGATGTTGGGGGCGTACAGGAAGCCTCGCATGGACTCGGACTGTCTGATGGAGCTGGAGGAGCTAGTGCACAAGGGAGAGAGGCGGGGGCTCTTTGTGGATCGAATGCCCGCCCCCATCCAGCAAGTCATCCACGCTGAAAATGTCACCTTTGTCAAGAACCGGGATGTCTACAACCATGACTACTTCCGATTTGTGAAAAATCTTGTCGCCCGAAACCTGGTAAGACAAATAATGATAGCTTCATGCTTTGAAAATGCCTGTAGTTTTGTTGCAATGTTATGAAGGCCTGTTTCAGAACCTACAGCATACTACCTTGATCCAGCAGTACAGTTGTCCTCAAATGACATGAGTTTGAAATAAATTTCTGTAATGCACCCTTTTTGACATTGAAGTAATACTGCCAATGTCTTGCTGTCTATTTATTCCAAGTGAAATGTAATGCATGATATGGGACTTTTGTGTAGTACACAGCATTAGCTCATATTTTTCTTTTGCTATGCTCTGTAGATGCAAGAAGTCTGTAAGAATGCATATGTTGCATGTCACAGTCTCGAGAGGACAGCCCAGACTATGCCAAGATGTGTGTGCAGTCACTGCACCTTGGCGTGGAGTTCCTCTTCAACACCTACCTCAGATCCTGGCGCAAGACAAAGTGAGTGTCTGTCTGCGTGGACAGTTTGCAGCATTAGAGTTGTACAGGTTTTATTTAAGGTTCTTCGTCAGCATATAACCTCAGGTGCTGGCAAAGGACAAGGTGATTGCCTGAGTATATCAAGAGTATTCTTTGTTAGTAGTTGAACTACATCAATAATCAAATGCTATTTTGATTGCTGCTTTTGAGAAACCTTCCTTAGATTACAATGCTTGAAGAAGTGGATTAGGATAAACTTGTTAAACACAGATATAAACAATGATGGTAATGAATTTGAAATCCCTCAAATTTTATGATTAGATCATTGTCTGGCACAACAGCTTGAAGAGACTTTTATTCAGGGTGGATGGATGGCAGGCTGGTTTAGCATTTCTCAAGAAGATTTCTGGAATCCCAAAGACTTCGTTGTAGAGAGCTGGTGTCAAGAAAAAGATTGTGCTTCAAAAGTTTGTCTCATAATTGGATGTCGGCACTGTCACCCAGGAGGCATTTGTGTCTTGTGTGGGGGACTGCAGGAATGACATTTGCTGCTGACTGAGACGGAAGCATCCATACACATAGCATTGTGGAGATGGAGAAAAAAAGAAGAAGAAAGTAATCAAAGCAGAACAGGGCGCAGGCACAGCAGTTGCTTGCAGCCATTCCATTCTCTGGCTTCACTGTGCTGAGACTCCAGTTCCTGTACTTGTCTCTACAATAATGGGGGGGAGGGGGGGGGGGGGGGGGGGGGCTCTACCTACCAATGTGTTAAAAAAAAAGCCTTGATTCACTGTGTGAGTGTTAGTTCAACATCTGTGACATGCCAAATCAAAACAAGAACAAAATCGTCCCAAAGGAGTTTCCTCAACCTTTCATCATGGTAACAATATTGAACAGCTTGATTTTTGACTCACATGCGAAGCAAAATTGAGTCTATGTACTCGCCCGTTTCGTCCGTCCGGGCGTGGTGTCGTCCGTAAAAAAACTTTAACGGTGCATTTTTCTCGGAGACTATTACGTCTATCAACACCCAATTTGGCATGATGGTGTATGATGACAAGGCGTCAAAAAACATACATAGTGACTTGACCTTGCTTCAAGGTCAAGGTCGCAGGGGCCGTAAATGTTGTCTAAAAAACAGCCATTTTTCACATCCTCTCAGCATGTGAGTCGTGTGGGCTTTTCCCTTCTTGTTACATGCTGGCATGGCAATGATTGAGGGAGCTGCCCTTTGTTGAACTAGGAAAGAACTGCATGTGATGTGAGTGTGTGGTGTGTTACAGGTCGGACCTGGAGGAGTGGGTGGAGGTGCTTCATCTGCTCATGTCCAGCAGCAAGGAGGCCACCATGTGGCTGGTGGAGTACCTGGCACGCAAGGAGGGCTCTGACTACATCAAGTATGTGTGGCTTCTTCATGCAATAGCTCTCCATGTTTTCATGGTAATGCTCTTCTTGTGACTTCCCATCAAACTCTCGTGGTAGCTCCTATATGCTTTTGCTGGCAAGTTCACCTTGTGGCTGTCCTTGCAACTCTCCTATTCAGCTCTCCGAATAGAAACACAGACACACACACACACACGTGCGCGCGCACACACACACGCGTGCACACGCGCACACGCACACACACACACACACACACACACACACACACACACACACACACACACACACACACACACACACACAAAACAACCATAAAATCACACACACACACACACACACACACACACACACACACACACACACACACACACACACACACACACACACACAAAACCAAGCATAAAATCACACACACACACACACAATCACACACACACACACACACACACACACACACACACACACACTGTTAATACTTATATGATATTATGTTCATTTACACCATTTGTTCCTGCAGACCATTCTTGCTGGAGTGCCCCAACAAAGATGTGAGGTCAGCCTTTGCTGAGATCTTGAAGCATCTCTTCCAGAACTTTTTCAAGCATGGTGGAGTGGCTGTAAGTGCAGTTCAGTGTACCCCATTCATAGTCACTGCTTTTCAACTGGTTTTGATGTGTTAAATTTTTTTTGGCGTTTATTTGTTAAACATCATTACATTGGGATTATCTAAATATCAAATTCATGATACTTTGCTTTCTATGATTATGAAAGAAATAGAAAGGCCTTTGTGAGAAAACTTAGCATAGGAAGCTGTCAACCATTTGCAAAGCTCCATTTGTGCCTCATAATGAACTGCCAGGTCTGCCCAAAAGAGGTTACACAGGAATATGTCAGAATTGTTTTTTAGATGTGTGTATCTTGTATGATTGACCTTTCTTTGTTGTTTGTTTTATATTGTTGTTTGTTTCTTGATGTAATGAACAGTTATTCTTTTGGCCTCTTGCAGGGCACACAATATCATTGTCCCATCTGCTAGCTAGGCTCTAGTCCTAATATGAATGAAATGTTGGTGTCTATTCAGATTCATGTCGAGTGACTGTACTCTAACCATTGTAGAGCTTTTCACATCACTTTCATTGTTGTGTAATGGAAGTTGGAAGCACATGCAAGCAATGGGCAAGTGATGAATGATCAATAAGAGGATGTCATGGATGTCTCTTTGCCTGCATTTTCCAGACCCACAAGAGCTTTGACCCTGTCGTGGAGATGCTGCTACAGATGCTGGACAAGGATGTGATAGACCACATCAAGTACAGTGTCCAGTACTTCTCCCTCATCACTTCCTACATCCTCCTGGTAAGGCTTCCAAGTCTCTTAGGAACAGAGCAACCTTGTGTTAGGAAAGAGTTTTCAAACACTATGTAGCTTCTAGTCACTAGCCACACTTCTGCAACCTTTTAATTTTGCTTTTTTAAAACGTTTACACGGTGCCTTGATAATTACTTTCCACACTTAGTTGTTGATGGTGGTTTAAAGCAAGATGTTTTATTGAACTTGTTTTTTATATTTCTTGAACTTAAAAAAAAATATTCTTTGAACTTGTTTAAAAAAAAATCAGAATGAGCACTTCTTGTGCTAATACTAGGTACTGGCAGCCAAAATTTTGACTCAGAGATTGTTTTGTTTTTATGTGTTGTGCTTTTACTACTTGATGAAAGAATTAAAATAAAACAAAAATGAAGTGTCTATCTTGATTCGTTCTGGAGATACAGCATTTATTGTATATGGAAACGCGAAACGTAGAGTAATACTAAATATTTTCCTAACTTTGCAGCCTAACAGTCCTCTAATCATACAAGGTACACAGCATATATTGCCTAATTCCAAATCAATATATTGTAGGCAGTTCATGTAAGCAAAATGAAGCCATTCTTTAATGCAGTTCCAGTACAACAGGGTGCTGAATATGGCCCAAAATAAGAATTTTCAACGTGCAAAACATCACCGAGGACCATATTTGAAGGCCTGCTGAACAAAAACCATTGAAGTGAGCCCTATCAGACTTATTATACCAGAAGACTATATCATATAATTTGACACTATTTTTTTCCAAGATACAAAAAAGCTTACAGTTCAAGATATTGTGTTATCAATTTGAGGAAAACCCCGATTTGCGTGATGGAAAAAAGTGAAATTATGAGGGTACTTGACTGAAAAGCTTATTATCTCAAAAACTATATGAGATACTTGCATAAAATTTGGTGTCTGGCTTTGTTATAGTTTTACCTTTGCAAATGAACTGAAATTTACCAGAAAAGTGCATATAGTTTTTAGCCAGTCTATTTTTAGTAACAAATAAGGCGTGATTCTGCGGGGGCATGGCTCACTGAAAATCTTCCTATCTAAAAAACTATATCAGTTACCAGCATGAAATATTGCATGTGGCTCAGTAATAGTTTGAACTTTGCAAATTAACATAGATTTAAAATATAGGTTAACAAAATATCTTGCTAATTAATTTTTATTAAAAAAACATTGCGGCTCTGTGGACAATAGATATAGCATAGGAAGTCTGATAGGCCATAACATACATCCATCCATCCATCCATCCAACCAACCATCCATTCATCCATCCATCCACCTATTCATGCATCCAATCATCCATCCATCCAAGAAAACCTTGAAATATGTGCCTATTAGTATTGTATTGATGATTTTTTTCATGTGGATGTTTAATTTGGAAAGTGTTTCATTTATTTGGCATGTTTATGACACAATGTCCCTCTTCTACTCTTCCTTTGGATGAAATGCTCTTGCTCCATAGCTGTCCAAGAAGAAACTCTAGTTTGCTGAAATAGAAATTGGACCTTCGTTTCAAGTGTAGTGTGTGTGTGTGTGTGTGTGTGTGTGTGTGTGTGTGTGTGTGTGTGTGTGTGTGTGTGCATGTGTGTGTGTGTGTGTGAGTGGGAGAGAGAGAGAGAGAGAGAGAGAGAGAGAGAGAGAGAGAGAGAGAGAGAGAGAGAGAGAGAGAGAGAGAGAGAGAGAGAGAGAGAGAGAGAGAGAGAGAGAGAGAGAGAGAGAGAGAGAGAGAGAGAGAGAGAGAGAGAGAGAGAGAGAGAGAGAGAGAGAGAGAGAGAGAGAGAGAGAGAGAGAGAGAGAGAGAGAGAGAGAGAGAGAGAGAGAGCTCGGACGCTGGAATTGTGCATAGTCTAAAATAAAACAGAAAAATAAAATAGCATTGCATTTCTATAAAAGGTCATTAATATTTTTTTAACATGTCAGCAGTTTGGCTGCGTACCTCAGAGATGAGAATCAGATGTTATTGGCACGTGTGTGTATACATCCAAACACATGACTATTCGATATGGGATCGCACTTCGGTCTATGATAGACATCGATTTTTGTTTTCGAACACCCTGCTAAAATTCAACAAAACACTTATTTATGTTGTTTATAACATACAGACATTCCTGTCATAATATTTTGATGATAACAATCAGCAGAAAGAAAAATACGATAGGCCTACACTTCGAATGCACATATACACAACACACAACTTTGACCCGGTCACGTGGCAAACATTTGCTGTTAATTCTGCGTAAACTTTGCCATGAATAGCAAAAAATAGCTTTAATAACTTGCAGTACTGGTAACTTAATGAGTTTAGACATCGAATTAGGCTACTTATCAAGACTAGACTTGATGCTGCAAACAAATAACTCCGATTTGCCACAACCGCTCGTAGATGCGTAGTCCGCCATGATGCGTTCCACTACCAGTGCGCGGAGAGTACTCGTCTCCGTTTGGCTCGCGCTGCGCGAGCATTCATTTGTCCGACACGTTTCATATATCGTTAAATTCGGCATAAAATGAGCTTTAATTTCCATCTTTATTGTATATAATCCGTTGAGTAGTTCCAGAGATATGAGCTTTTGAAAATTAGACATATTTTCAGATAGAATTTTCTTTAACTTAATCGCTTTATTTTGGAAAAATATTTATACGAGAATAAACTGTGGAGCTTCGTCTTGCTGACTCAGTAATTCGCATACTTGGAATGGGTTTCTTGACGGCGCGAAAGGTATTGTTTCTAACACACTGTAAATATGCTCGGTGAAAGACGCCTGAGACTGATGACGCGAAGCGTATTTTGTGTTTCATCTAGTACTTTTAGTGCATTCGCACAAGTACCACAGATCACAGACAACATAAAAAACAACACAGAACGACAGATGAAGGTTGAAACTTTATTTTGCACATAGTTTTGGTGCGAAAATTTTCAATTTAAATATATAAACATCACGGGGTAAATCATCAATTTTTAGCCTGCAGGCACCTTTCCCAGCAAAACTGGCTGCGGCTGCCAGTACCTACTAATACAGTGGACATATGTTGATCCAGTACATTTTCTCATGACAGTTGCTAGTCGTGTTTATGACACACACATTATGAGAGAACATCCATCCCTCCTTCCCTCTGTGAGCTGGGGACAAAAATAGACCCACTGCATCTCCCTAACTGATTCATAAGAGGCAAACAATCCAGCACGCCCCTACTCTTACTCGCTCTAGTGATTGTATAGTCAATGGCCCAGCAAAGGCTGATAGACTGTCGCACTTCATTTATTCATTCATTCATTCATTCATTCATTCTTCTACAGGGCACCAAGGCCTGTGCCCACATGTTTGGACGCCATGCCTTCCAGCGCCTGGCAGTCTTCCTGCTTGGCCACCACTCTGAGTCTGGGGATGACATGGTAAGAATCGGCTCTGGTCTTGGAGAAATGGGATGTGTTTGTGTGTGTGTGTGTGTGTGTGTGTGTGTGTGTGTGTGTGTGTGTGTGTGTGTGTGTTTTCATATCGGTTGTGTGTGTGATATTTTATGTTTGGTTTTATGTGTGTGTGTTTGTGTGTGTTTTCATATTGGTTGTGTGTGTGTGATATTTTATGTTTGGTTTTGTGTGTGTGTGTGTGTGTGTGTGTGCATGTGCATGTTAAAGCATGTCATTTTCCTACTCTCTCTATCCACTATGTCTCCCTACACGATTCATGAGAGGCGATTAAATAGGGACATGGTGACTTGAATTGTGCTTACTTGGAACTCTTTTAGTGATTATCATGCTTAATGGCCTACAAAGGCTGATGGGCCATAAAACTCCATCCATCCATCCATCCATCCATCCATCCATCCATCCATCCATCCATCCATCCATCCATCCACTCTCTCTACACATATCAAGTGCTTTGCAGAGATTGTGGCACTGATGGCTGTGAACTTTGATCTCTCTCCAGGAGATGGGACGGAGGTGGAGCTCCATCCAGACACGGGACTTTGGACAGCTTCATGCAGCCCTGGCCCTGCTCATCCTCAACTGTGACCTGTCTTCATACAGAACGGACGGTAAGTGCTGAGGTGGGGGTTGGTAGTGGAGGAGAATGAGATGGGTGGAGGAGGGATGCAATGGGGGCATATGTGTTGTATTTTTGCTAACTGAGTCTTATCTCCACATGGATGATTAACCAGCTCCAATGAATTTTTTTGTGTGGATGGCCTTACATAACCTACAGAGACTGATGAGCTGTTAAACTCCATTCATCGTCGTCGTCGTCGTCATCATCATCATCATCATCATCATCATCATCATCATCATCATCATCATCATCATCATCATCATCATCATCCTTCCTTGAGGCTGTTTGGTGGTGTGATGCCATGTGTCATTGCGCACTGCCTGTTTCAGAACCAGGGGAGATGCAGCCAGTCTACCTGCCTCAGACAGTGCATCCCCACATCTTCCTCAAGATGTCTGTGGAGATGGAACGCTACGTTTTTGGCACCCTTGCACACCGCTACCTCCGAGAGGTGAGTGATGCTGCCTCAGATTGACCTGTGGCATCAGGCATTTTTTGCCCTCCTCCTTGGCTGGAATTCATGGCCATAGTCAATGGCAGTTTTAATCAGCAGTGTCGCACAATAGAACGTAAATAAAAGTGGTGTTCACTACTCTTTCATTTTTGTCACTTGGATTTTGAGGACATTCAATGGTGGTGATGCTGCTGCTGCTGAAGGCTGCTGTGTTTCATTTTTGTGCAGTTTTAATGCTGGCTGGACCAGATTTCATGTTTTTAATTTATTTATGATGATGCCAGTAAAGACCATGACAATGAGATTAATGACAATGATGAGAATAATGACAATGATGATGAGAAGCATGATTATGATCATGATTAAGATGACAGTGCTTAGTTAGTGCTTATCCTGCACTGAGTTGAAGAAAAGAAGAGTTGTGTGATGACGAAGACAATGATGACTTTGACGATAAAACAATGACGCCCAAAAAGTACAGAACTTTTGGCCAGAGCTGCTGAGAGCCCCCGTCATTAGCTGGAACCCCTGGCAGCCGGGCTTTTGCAGTCTGCTGCAGCAGCTCAGCCAGGGGTGGCCCCAAGCAGCCAAAGAGGCTACAGTCAGCATCAGGACAAGGCCAAATAGTTCCAATCATTGAGTTGCACACAGTGGAACCACTTCGTTTAACTCTTACTCTGCAGTTGGAAGGGCAGTCCAATTCATGTGTGGTGGTGGTGGTGTTGTTGCAGGTGGTGCAGGGTGTGCGGGAGCAGATGGGCTGCATGGGGCTGAGCGTGCACATCACTGACATGCTGCTCCACTGCTCCTACTGCAACAGCAGCTTCTCCCAGCTCCTCCTCGGCCTCCTCATGGTGAGTGTTGCATTTGATGGAAGGAGTTTTTATTTCTTTCTTTATTTATTTTTAAAACAGTCTTTATTTAGTCTTTTTACAAGGAAATTTAAAGGGAATTTCACCCCTGGTCTCCACTGTGCAGCACCCAGTAACCAGTTTCATGCCGTGGTAAGAGAGGCAATGTAGGTGAGGCACAGAGCCCCAAGTCTTGGTACAAGCAAATGCTGTTTATACTGAATCTCTGAATCTACTGAATATAAATGGTGTTTATACTGAATCTCGTCGTTTCTTTGCTACGGTGGCATTTTTCTAAGTATTATTGAATGTGATGTCATAGTTATAAGCACATTGGTGATAAGACCAAAATTGAATCATTTCTTCAGTATGATGGCTTCTTTTGATTTTGCCTGTTGTCGCAGCACAGGAGTTCCAGTGTTTGTTGTGACTTGTTGAAAATGTTCCCTTTTTATTCTGAGGGTGTGTTTATTCAGTATCTGTGGTGTATTCAGGACGGTGGCTTTCATGTTTTCAGGAATTATGACTCCTTGTCTTAACGTTCATTGATGTTCTCAAGGAAAATGGCATAGATGTGTGTTATCGACTTATGGGTCAACTGTGTCCTTGTAATGTTGTGTGGTGACATCTAGCCGCTTTGGGTTTGGTGATCCCAGCACATGATCTCCAGTGTCTGTTGTTACTTCTCATTTTGTGCTCTCTCTTTCTCTCTCTCTCTCTCTCTCTCTCTCTCTCTCTCTCTCTCTCTCTCTCTCTCTCTCTCTCTCTCTCTCTCTCTCTCTCTCTCTCTCTCTCTCTCTCTCGTGATGGCAGTTTTTTGTCTGTGTTCTTCACAGCACTGGACTTCAGTGTTTTTGGTAACTGGTGACGTGTGTTCAGTGTAACGACTCTTGCCATTCTCTGTACAGAAACACAACTACAGAGATTAGTTAATGCTCCACTTCCTAATGAGCACAGAATCATTTTGATCAGGATGAAAAGTAACAGTGAAGTTCATAAAGTCCTATAATAACTCCAGCATGGAGGCTTTGAAATGATTGGTGACTTGTAATTTTGTATTTCTTCTTTTGTGTGATAGTATCCATTCTTTTGTTGCATGTATTGTCTGTGTTGCATTCAACTAAGGTGTTAGTTTTGTTGGTTGGTTTTGTTCTCTGTCTCTTGGCCCTTCATCCTTGATTGACAGCATCATGTCATCTGTCTGCCTTGCTCCCAGCAGTGCTTTGGTGTTTGCTATGGATATTAAGCTTGGCTAGTTTGTCCTCTGTTTACTGTGACAGAATCTCTTCAAGCAGTCTTTTCTGTAGTCACTGAGGCGTAGTTTTTTTGTTCATTTGTTTAACTTATCTACAGCTCTATGCCTCATGCTTGATACACAGATGACAATGCTATATATAAAAAAAGGAAAATATTTCTTCCGTGTAGGGTCTGCCGACCATGGAATGTTATCCTGAAAGTGCTCGGGCAGTCTTCCACTTTCAGTCATCAAAACTGTAGTGCATCCTGACATCAAAACAGGATGATGTTTGGCATCATATGGGAACTGCTGCTATGCAAAACTGTGTGTGGTTGTTCTTTCATCTCTTCTTCATGCATGATGGCAGCCAAGCCTGTTGTTGTTGTTGTTCCCTGTACAGTGACTATGGAGCCTGTTGGATAGTTGGTACTTCATCTTTTCTCTTTCATGTTGAGTTTTGAGTTATTAGTTCTCTCTCTCTCTCTCTCTCTCTCTCTCTCTCTCTCTCTCTCTCTCTCTCTCTCTCTCTCTCTCTCTCTCTCTCTCTCCCTTGCATTATTGATTATGGCTTTTAGAAACTTGATATTTTTTCTCTCTTGTAATCTGCTCCTCATTATGAATGCCTAGAAATTATGTTGTGTGTTCATTGCAAAGCTATGTAGGTATAAGTTTCCATTATATCTTGTATAGCTTGTGTCTTCCATCATGGTGAGGTTCAGAGTCTAGCTGTGCTCATTGCCTCTCATGGGAGTGCAACTTCAGCGTTTGGAGTGACTTGTGAGTGTCTGTTTCCTCTTCATAGTGATCAACATCTCCTCTGTTTCCTAGGTAACCTGATCATGGTACAGAGGGTTGTGCACTAGACCAGGGTGGACTGCATTGTTCAATCATAACTTGTTGAGTTTTGGGTTTGACTTCAGTAATCAGTCATCCCCTCCTCACATCAGAAGATACAGCTACTATCATTTGTGTGGCAGTTGCATATTCATTGGTGCTGATTGGGACAGACTCTTGAGTGCTTGTAGGAGCAGGCTTGAAGGCATAAAGACTGCAGCATGAGGAAGTTGTCTGGTAGTGAAAGTCTTATGGAGTGGTTGTCAACATAGTGAAGTTGCTGTGCCTCATAACTTGCCACACATCTGTCTTTTACTCATCTAATTGATAGCACCAAAATGCTGTTTTCTGTGTCATCGTTGCACTTTTGAACAAGCATTACTCCTTTCAAATATTTCTGAAGTTGTTTAGGTGTTCGTAAGGAAACAGGATTAAATTTCCCTTTCACAAAGCAACATCCTTGTGATGTGCGTGTACATCGTCAGGTCTGAAAAATTCATTTGTTTGCATTGTTACTCATGTTTTGCATTGACACAAGTATCAGGGTTGAACCAGTGCTTATTAATGATTCAGTTTGCCTCAAAGTGCAAGGAACCTGATTCATCAGGGCTCATGCCGGATGCAGTGTTTTGCCAGTTCCTGTGCTTGAACTCATTCACCTGCTACTCTCTTTTGACTTGATGTGATGGATGTGGACAGCCAAAGCTTCTTTACAAGCATCCTCTTGTCTCTATCTCGGACCACAAACACTTTCAACTGGGAGCACACAGCACCATTGCCAAGATGTTTACAGCTCATTAATTTTAGGCATGTGGGAGGAATTAACCTACAAATCAAGGCAGAGCCTGTCTACAAATAAACCTCCCACCCTACATATCCTGGATTGGTATCCGGATCCTCCAAGACCTCTCAGGTCTGGGTTACATCATTCACTCCCATGCCCCCACCCTACCCCCCACCCTCCACCCCCATTTCCATGTTACCCCCAGCCCCCATGATTACCTCCTCCTGCTCCTCTCCTGTGCCCACCTTGAAGTGGCAGTGAGGTTTGCAAGATCAGATCTACAGGTTGGGTCAGGCTTGTTTGTGACTCCAGCTGTGGTTTTTTGGGATGGAAGCTATCTGGTTTAGCCAGGCCTGGTGTTTATCCCTAAATCGGCAGCTGTAGAGTAGAGCCAGTGGAGGAGTGGTAGAGGTGGGGGAGAAATGCTGTGTTTACCAGGGAAGGAAGAAGAGATGTGTTCTTGCCAGTGTAGTGGAAGCTTAAAAAGCATGGCTGCTGATCTGGCAGTTAAGGCTCCACTCTGGCAATGACTGAGGCAGCTGGTTTTCCTGAGTTCTTCACCCTTGAGTCACACTGGTGGAAACAGAAAGGAAGGGGGAGAAGACGGGGCAATTTCCAATAGTGTGTCAGATGAGATGAGATGCACTTTAGTCCAGTGTTGTCGCACACATGCTGAGAACTTTGGAAGGAAGGGCAGAGAGGAGGAGATAGTTTTCTTTCACTGCTCACCATCAGATTTGATGCACCGTTGAGATGTACTTCTGTCCAGTGTTGTTGCAC
Organism: Theodoxus fluviatilis; assembly: GCA_034096865.1. Lineage (NCBI taxonomy): Eukaryota > Metazoa > Mollusca > Gastropoda > Cycloneritida > Neritidae > Theodoxus > Theodoxus fluviatilis. The sequence goes on along the minus strand of JAWQFJ010009809.1, from coordinate 70,370 downwards.
AAAAACTGTGCATTTTTTCAGAAAGGGCAGAGGAGGAGAGAATATTCTTTTGCTGCTTAATATCAGATGAGATCTACCTGAGAGATGCACTTTTGCCAAGTGTTGTGGCACAGATAACTGCATTTTTGGAGGAAGGGTAGAGAAGAAGATAGTATTCTTTCTTTGCTTGTTATCAGATGCTATGCACCTTTAAATTAATTGAGATGCAGTTTTGTATGGTGATGTTGCACACTTTCACAGGAAGTGCAGAGGAGAAGATACTTTTTTTCATTGCTTACTATGAGATGGGATGCACCTTAAAGATGCTCTTTTGTCTTGTGATGTTTCACTTATTGCACTGACTATGATAAGACCAAGGAGGAGTGAGATTTTTTTCACTGCTTAGTAACAGAGGGGAAGCACCTTTGATTTTGAAGGGAATGCAGAAAGGTGTATGAAGGAAAGGTATTGGATTGGATTGAATTGAACTGAATGAATGTTATTTTACAAGGGTAATTGAATTAGGCATAGATGTCTGTCTTACATTCAGCCCTTGCTTATTAAAAGAAAAAAGAGAGATTGTAAATTGATTTCAGGGTAAAGATAAGGATCATGAGGGTAGAGGGGACTAGGGATGGGGAATGGAGGAATTTACAAGTCACATGGTGTAGTGTACTTCAGAGGAAGAGAAGATGGTAATCTTGGCAGATGCTGTTAGATCTGGTGGCTTTGCTTACCTACTTTGTACGTTTGAAGACGGAGGGCAGTAAACAAAAACAATGAGTTTAACCGCTGCTTCCTTATGAGAAGCACGTGACAGATGAAATTGCTCACAGATGCAAGAAAGTTATTATTTTTTATACTTAAGGTACTGATGGGATGGGAAAGTGAAATGCTGCTTAAGTTTTCTATTGAAATTCACTTTCATGATTCAACATGGTAAAGAAAAGGCTGAGGGGATATCGAGTAGGAAAAGGAAATTTACCAACAGTTGTCTGATTGCAACGAACGTACTGTATGCTGCGGAATGAAAAAAAGTGCAAAAACAGAAGATACATTAGTTGATTTGCCTTATGGCTTAGCATAAATGCAAAATGATCACGAGTGAGCTAGAGCTCGAGAAATGGCAAGCTTAAAGCAAATAATTATGAAGGAGTCGATAGAGTAACTAAATCCCTAGGTTAGCCTTTAACTGCACGGCCGAACGCAACAACTTCACGGTGGTTTTAAAAACCCTGTAGTTGACTAATCCTAGCAGTTTTGAGCCAGCGAAGGAATTCGGGCGAGACCGATTCTGCCGTCTTCAGTGATGCATAGGACATCAGGGAAGTTTACCACCACATTGCATCACAGTCAAGGGTAGAGGGCGCGGAGTCGGCTCTCTATTGCGGGGGCCGCTATTTCGGGAGGCCGCTATTGCGGGAGGCCGCTATTGCGGGATTTATTTTGTCAAAAGTTCTTAAGGCCATTTTTTTAATTCTTTTGTCCTAAAATGCCAAAAAAAATATAAAAATTTTGTTACAAATAAAAGTGGAATTTTTTTTCGTTTTTTTCAAAATTCCCAAAAATTTCTTGATCGGGTTTTACCGATAGCGCTCAGCCTAGGCCGCAAGAGCCACCCCGCCTGGCTGACTTAGCCTGTCCGGGGATTTTCACCTAAACCCGGACGCGTTACTTTTTGTCACGTTTTTGTCCAACGTCAGCGTCGGGCCCTGGAGTTAGGGCGTAGGGACCACCCGTTGAGAGTCAAACGTGGGATGGAGCTAGAATATAAAACTTCACCCGTTATTGATAAAAACTACGGCTACGGAACCTACCGGCAGATTCTGACCATTTTCACCCTCCTGAAACGCCTAAAAAAACCTACAATTTTTGTTTTGGCGTTTTGGGACAAAAGAATCAAAATGGGCTACAAAAATGTTTGTAAATTTTTTGGGGAAAAAAAAAACGAAAAAAATTCTAAGTTAAAAAAAGTAACAAACATTTTCAGTTTTTTTTTTTTTAGGCGTTTTAGGACAAAAGAATCAAAATGACCTTAAGAAATTTTCCCAAAAAAATTCCGCAAGAGCGGCCCCCCGCAATAGCGGCCCCAAACCGAGGGCGCGGCATACCGGAGAGGCAAGGAGCCTTAAGAAATTTTCAAAAAAAATTCCGCAAGAGCGGCCCCCCGCAAAAGCGGCCCCAAACCGAGGGTGCGGCATACTGGAGAGGCAAGCCGACGGATGGAAAGCTTCCAACAGATGGAAGAGAATATATGTTTGTGTAAAGGCTGTGATTGATGGGTGAGGTTGGGACGAGTTGGGGTTGAGGAGAAAGTAAGACGCGCGAGAGATGCTGCAAAAGCCATCGAGGCAGTGCACGTTCAACAGAATGAAATCCCCCTATAACTAGTGTCGTGGTAGCTTAGAGTCGGTACTTGCCAAGAACGTCGGCGTGAGGATATTTTCAAAATGAACCCATGGATTTCACCACGAAATTAAAGTTTGAGCGAGAGTGTGATTTGTGCGTGGAAGTCCATGCTATGATGCTAGGGCATACCCATTGAAATCAGACTTGGTGTAGAAGCTGCTGTAGAGACAGTTGATGGCCGTTTCGGCAGCAAGGCCCACTGTCAATACGATTGCTCTCTACAGAGATGTGTAGCGGAAATGGGTGGGGCGGCTTCTGGTGGAGAATAATGGTGAATTGGGGTGGGGGGCAGAGATACTATAGTAAGGCACTGGATCGCTGTCTGCGCGAAACGCGCCTGCCTGATGTAATTTGCGGATTGTAGAGTCAGAGGTTGAAGTTGGACTGACAATTCGCTGAATATGAAGTGTGTTCTTTGACGTAGCGTCTGCTTAAAAGCACAGCGGAACCATTCCAGCTACTCTACGTCTGTGGGGTTCAGAGGGTTTTGACACAATATGCCGGGAAATAACTGTGCAATTGTTGGTTAGTGAGCTTGCACAGGCCTAAATAGAGGGCTGTCGTTCCACAGAATAGGAAAACAACGACGATAACAAATTCCATGTATCATGCACATATACATAGAAACTGACCGCCGTCAATAGCTGTATAACGCTAGACGTAGTATCTTTAACCTGTTCTATGTATTTCACACGTTTAGCAGCAGTGCCTCTGACTTAAAACACCATCCTACTTATTAAAAAAATATTTTCTGATTGATAAAATAATCGCCAACTGACTTCATGAAGCGTCGACTCGCTCTTTGTCGTGTATTATCGGGTGCTGGACGTTTCGCCCCGATTGCGACATTCGGAACGTCGTTTAGCTAAGATCCGGCCGCATTAATGTATCTGCGTTTTGTGACAAACGTCTTGCTCGGCGGTACTGTACTCCATGCACCTTAACGGTGCGCGTGATTCGGGTGTAATCTTAAGCTAAACGACGTTCCGAATGTCGCAATTGGGGCGAAACGTCCATGATCATTCCTTCTTTTCAAATACTTATTTTCAGTAAATGCTGCGTGCATTTACTCAAGTATCTCTTCGATTAGCTGCCCCATGCTGTAGACATCGGAAATCGGAAATGATCTTTGCCAGAACTAAGGCGGAGCGGCGCAGACAGCACTGCGACTATGTTTAGACTGGATATTAGTTTTTGTTTTTTGTTTATGTGTGTAGTGTGTGAGTTTTTGTAGGAATGTGGTGTTGAGTGGTTGTCACATGAGTGTTGATTCTTTGGATTGTAAACGCCATGAGCTTGCCTGTCAAGGGAAGGTATGTGCGTATGAATAAACTATTATTATTACTATACACTGAGAGGTCAGTCAGCAGTCCATTATATTATAGTGTTTCTGGTTAAGGCAATCATTGCTGAAGTAGAATTGTTTAATACCAGCATTTCCTTGTAATGCAATGGGTCGATGGCCTCCAAATAAATCAAATCAAATCAAATCTTTCTGTCTCTCTCTGTCTCTCTCTGTCTGTCCCTCTGTCTCTCTCTCTATCTCTCTGTCTCTCTGACTCTGTCTCTCTATCTCTCTCTGTCTATCTCTGTCTCTCTGTCTCTCTGTCTGTCTGTCTGTCTGTCTCTCTCTCTGTCTGTCTGTCTGTCTATCTCTGTCTCTCTGTCTCTCTCTCTCTCTGTCTCTCTCTCTGTCTCTCTCTCTCTGTCTATCTCTCTGTCTCTCTCTCTGTCTCTCTCTGTCTCTGTCTTTCTCTCTGTCTTTGTGTGTGTCTCTCTTTCTGTCTCTCGCTGTCTGTCTGTCTCTCACAGTCTGTCTGTCTCTCTATCTCTCTCTGTCTCTCTGTCTGTCTCTGTCTCTGTCCCTCTCTGTCTGTCTCTCCCACTGTCTGTCTCTCTCTGTCTCTCTCTCTGTCTGTCTCTCTCTCCCTCTCTCTGTCTGTCTGTCTGTCTCTCTCTCTGTCTGTCTGTCTCTCTCTCTCTCTCTCTGTCTGTCTGCCTGTCTGTCCGTCTCTCTCTCTCTCTCTCTCTGTCTCTCTCTCTCTGTCTCTCTCTCTCTGTCTGTCTCTCTCTCTGTCTGTCTCTCTCTGTCTCTCTCTGTCTCTCTCTCTCTCTCTCTCTCTCTCTCTCCTTCCTCTCTCTCTCTCTCTCTCTCTCTCTCTCTCTCTCTCTCTCTCTCTCTCTCTCTCTCTCTCTCTCTCTCTCTCTCTCTCTCTCTCTCTCAAACCTTCCCCTTGTGGCGTGCGCGTCGAGAAGCCGCGTCTACTTTGGCTCTGATGCAGTTTTGACCAGAAAGCAACGCAATAGACGTTATTCACGCAGCGGCCATTTTGAAATCGAAAACGAGGCTAGTGCGCTAACATTGGCGTCTTCTATGGCCAGCACCAGTACATGGAGTGGAAATCTCCTTCATGTGCCTCCATTCTCGCATGGAATGTGGAAATATGGGCAAGTGATGTTGCCAACATACCCAGTAGAAAGAAAGAGAAAGGATACGAAAAGTTCATCGAAGGATTTGTGCATGACATCGAAGGTAAAACAGGTTACCCTTCTCTCTTGTAGATCTAGATCTGTAGTGTTGATCATTATGACTGGTGTTTCTTGAAATAAGGTCAGTAAGCCTATATGTTAATTTATTACGCTAATATAACCATGGGCTGTCTTTGCAGATAGTTTGTTATATCTGATCACATACTTAATTTTGAGTCAAAACTGCGAGCTGGGCTTGCATCGTCTGCCATGCCGACATCAACATGTCCGGTGTGATCAAGACTGTATACATGGCTCTCTACCATTGGCTGAACTATATTTTTGGACCAATCACAATAGGTTTCTCATGAGTAGAGGTTGTTACTATGTTAGGTCGTGCGAAGTGATGGAATGCTCTTGCTTCGTGGTGTAAACATTGCAGTTTCCCAGCTATAAACAAGAAAAACAACAACACGTATATTTAGCAGAAAACGTGTTATTTCAATCCTTCAAAACTCATTTTGTGGCTAGATTTCACCTATGCAGACCATACGAAGCTGTAAACGATTGCTTTTACAAGACCTAGATCTAAGCTCTTGTTACCTTGAATGTTTTGCCAGGATCACGCCGAATCTTCCAGATCCATTATTTCTTCTGCTTCTTGTCTGTGGGGAAATGGAAAAAGGACAGTCTGGAGTTCTCGTCATATCGATCATCGTTCTCGCAATTAGGAACACAGCAGTGTCTACATGATGATGATGAAGCTTTCTGTTTCGCCATGCTGGCTTCCATGTTAGTGCACTTAGCCTCGATTTGAAAACAAGAAGTATCTCGCGTGAATAATGTCTATGCCAGTCGCCAGTTTTCCAGCAGCTGTTGAAGCGTCGTTGTTGTCCTTGCTAGCCACCGAGGAGATGTAGTTATGGAAAATTTCCGGCTAACCTGGCAGGACTATGGTTATTTTGAGATTCAAGCAACGGGTTGGTCAGACATTGCTCATCAGCAACAGCATCAACAGAGGAACGTGAAAGCAAAAACCATCGTCCCAGCAGCGGTAAGACCGCAAACGGGCAGAGAAATTTTAAAGTGTTGGTGAGCCCCATGCTTCTCGTGATGTTTCTTTTGAAAATGATCAACTTTCTTGTGTCACGAATAATGCTTTTGATCCTACTCCTAATGTACGGGTTAAAATACCAATGGAACACCATTCTAGTTCACTAGAGACTTCGCCTACCGGCGAAAGTGTCTCTAGCACAGTTCATATCACGTGATGGAAGGATTTCGTCTGAAATATGCACATGGAGGTCACACGAGAGGCTTTTGGGATAGCCGATCTGCTCCCTGACATACGCCATTAAAGTAGTTCTAAGACTATTTTGCACAAAACTCTTAACTTAATCTTGTTGAGGTAATAAACAAGCGTTTACTCGATAAAAGACAATGTTTATGTTGAAATGGAAACAAGTTTCGACATCTTAATGATTTCTGTAGAAAATAGGGGTGGAAAAGTATCAGAACGAACTAATTTTGGCGCAATGCTGTAATGCAAAGGGTCAAGTCTATGACGCATTCATTGCGAAATGTGCCAGAGTCACTTCTGACTCGGGTTCACAGAAAGATGGAACACACCACCTCATCAGCTGACGAACACACTTACTTGGCCAAGGAGATTGCAGGAGAACAAACTAACCTGATCTCGATGCTGCAGACACCACTGACGAAGCCCTAAGTAGCAAGTCCCCAACTGCGACTGCAGTCCACGTTCGCCCACGTTCCACTTCACATATACTTGTTGCCATTCATTTTGTAATGGGCCGGCATGGACTACACAATAACAATTTTCAGTTCAGTTTCAGTCTCTCTCTCTTTCTCTCTCTCTCTCTCTCTCTCTCTCTCTCTCTCTCTCTCTCTCTCTCTCTCTCTCTCTCTTTCTCTTCCCTCTCATACAGATACGTCTTGGGAGCCGTGCATACGCATTTGTCGAGCACAAAACGAGAGAGAATGAGGAAAGGCATGGAAAACCTTGATGGCAATAAAGTTTATGATGTTCATCGATCAATGTAATAAGATTTTCATACTTGTCGTCCTGATCCAGTGCTGACGATGATGTGATCAATAGCTCTTCTCTGTAACTCTTCATCCTTTGATTGACAAGGAAAGCAAGCAACTTGCAGTGTTGTCAGCAAGATGTGTACGCCAGCATGTGACCCCGCACCACACAACGAGTCTTTCATGACCTCTTGGCGATTATGAGATGTGCATTTTATCTATAAAGATAAGAGAATGGGCATATTAATGGTGCAAGAATGGTAAACACGTGATCCTGACCTGTTGTGCCCTCATTCGAATGGAATACAATTACAAATGCTTGCGAGGCAAACTAGTTTTTAAATTACGGTTTAAAGTGCACACAATGTAAAGGTTCTTGACTAAATTAATGGAACCTTCATTTTTTTTCTTTTCAGGCAGATTTTATTATTGCTTTGAGGCTGGATGTGCAAAACGGGGTCGGGCCAGTTTATTTGGCAACAGCATTTGGCATTATGTCATGTCGGTAAATTTGGCGTGCTAAACGAGCAGACACCTCTGACATTTTGACTTAACACGACTCTAGACTATTCGCTTTGTAAGAAAGAGGTAATTCGCCTATCTAGTATTTTGCTACAACAAAGATGATTACGCTTATTCTGCAAAAGTATCGCGAAGGGAAGATGTGAAGAAGAAACGAAGTCTGCAGGGACAAAGTACACCCTTTCAGTGCTTGGATGACGTTCAACTGTTCAGACAAGTCAGGTTCAGGAGGCGGGGCACAAGTGAACCAACTGAGAGTTTTTTTTCATTCTTGTCTGTTGCATTTTTGATCGAGATTGGTCTGTTTGTCTCCATAGGGCATCGGTTTTCACACATTCAGCGAAGAATTTCAGCGTGAGCATGGCAAAAAAAATCTCAAAACCAGGACTCATCTTGGGTATTATTCATGAAAGTGTTAGGGCAACTTGGAACCATGCAATTGAGTTTCGTCCACAACAAACACAATAACGAATAGGAGCTCAGGAATCACTCTGTCAAATCGTTGTTTTAGTTGTTTTTTTCTTTGATCGAGTTCAAACATCGATTTCCAGTGTCACTCCTTTATTAATGTAAAAGCATGATTTCTACATGCTGCTCATCACTTGTAATCGTTCGCAAGAAAAATAACGCGCGCGTGACTTTAATTTGAGACTTGACATCAGATTGGCAGAAGAAAAATGCCCACAATGTTACCCATCACACCACGAACGTTGTCCCTGTTCAACACCTGTCCAGAAGTAGATTAGATTGTGTTTTCAGAACGTAGATTTGTCTGTGCAGCAGGTAACTTCCTCCAAGACAATCAATAGTTCACTAGCGAATTCAGATAGCTATGCAAAAGGAAGGCGCAACTTTTTATATGCGTGTCAGCAAGTTTACAATTTCAACAGTTTTGTAATAACTCATTCATTGTACATTGAAAATTCGAATGGAAGAGACATGCCCCGCCATACTGATAATTTAGCGAGCGCTAAGTTTGCTTCCTCCTAATTAAAAGATTAATAAACTGAGTGAGGTCAAGTTTTTAATGCATGTAAACCAGTAGGATCGTTAGTGAGTCCGTGTTCTGCACTTTCAAGTTCACCGAGAACCGATGCCATTTCCTTAATGCTAACACCGCATGATTGTTTTGTTTAATAAAAAAACCGATTCTCACACCAGCGCCTTGTGATAAGATACAGTGACATCCTTGTTTGAAAATTCAGCTGGACACGGAAAGCTGCTCGATGTTTTTCGCATTGCTTTCATCTCTGGGTTAATGGATCATCATTTCGTCTACGAGAGATTTCATTATCTCGAGACCACTTCCTTTCTCCAATCTGCATTCACCCCACCACACAACCACACACCACACCTCCCACCCACACACCCCACTCACCCCCCCCCCCCCCACCCACCCACACCCCAACCCCCCAACCCCATTTTTGTCTTCGTACTGATCTATAGAACTTTCCAAGTGGAAGATTGGAGGGAGGGGGGCTGGGTGCTGCCATTAGTTTGAATGGCCTAGGCATGGAAGTTGACGGCCCTACCGAGCACGTGACCTTTGAATCAGCCCAACGCCTGCGTCTTAACAGTCAGGAGCTCCAATCTCTCTCCACGGGTACAATCCTGGATGACACTCCGCACCCGTCCACTGGTCGAACTTCCGGTAAACATCTGAAAAACCGCTTTTATTCCCAGCTTTTTTAAGTCTGCAGTCTCGATGAATTTGTCCTTTTTGTGCTTTGTTCGCGCCAGTTTGTGTCCCAGGTTGCTGTAATGTAACGAGAAAAACTGGGGTTTTGCCTGTTAATCTGAGGCTCTTTGACATTTTGCGCTCCCACTGCGGCATTAGCATTGCATGTGCAATTTAGAAGAAAGTATTAAACTAGGGCATGGTGTGGCTCAAGACAAAAACAGTATTTCAAGCCGGACATGTTTGGAAACTATTGAGAATAACTTTCCAGGAACATCAAACCTTTCGGTCAAGATACTGGAGGAGGAATGACAACAATAAGAATTTTTAAAAAAAGTCAAAATGAGAAACAAGTCCGAGAGCAAGAAAATATATAGATTGTCAATTCGATGTCATGAAGAGCGGACATTTGCATTTGTACCACCGACTGAGACAGATGCTGGGGCATTTGACCAGTAATAAGTAGTAAAATCCATTTGATTGCGAAAATGATACATCATCAGACCTAGGTGAAGAAAAACAACCAGTTTCTTGTGTATAAACATGTTAGTGTTATAAACTCTGTCATGAATCAGCTGTAAATGTTTATTCCACGCCGGATACAACACTTTGGAGATATAGTTTAAGAAATTCAACCTCCACGACCACTTTGCACCGCGGGGTGTATAGAGGAAAGTGAAGGATAAGGTTTGCATCCTTGCTTCCTGGTCGACGGCCATGGAACTTAATCATGCGATCTTCCCTTGTGACGTTAGCTTCGGTCAAAGGTATCCAGACCTATGTCATTCCAAAGATTTCCTTGAGAAGCCTCTACTGTATCTGAAAGAGAACGCAGTGAGCCCTTTGATTCCACTTGAGACAGGAGAGAGACAGCCAGCTGCCACCTCGAGTAAGCTGTTTGCATTTGGTGGAAAGGGTGAGCTGCTGCTACGCGTTTAATATTACACCTTGTTATAATCGTCTGGAAGTGTGGAGCATTCGTTCTCAATCTACAGTGGTTCTATCCCTGCGTCGTCGGCAGAATCATGAGGACCGAAGGGAATCACCAACATTTACTGGAGACGTTACTATATTTTATAAAATGTTATTTGATAACATGATGTAATCATCTGTAATTCGAACTGCTTCAGATGATATGCCTTGAAAGCAAATGGGCAACGTTCCAACCACGCAGGAGAGGCATTAGCTTCTGTGCAGGGATATATAGTAATAGGTTGTCGTGTGCCAAAGGCAGATCGGTAGGATTTCGATTAGGCCCTACATTATTTGTTTCATTTGTTACTGCTCAGATTTGTTTCTGCGTAATTTGCACCTTTCTGTCCTTTGTAAGCCTGAGATGACCTGCACTGCAGCTGCTTATACTTAATAGTAACCGACAAAATAATGTATACACACGTCATACATTAAAAAAAATGAAGAATGGTGTTTTGCGAGACCACAGTGAAATCTTCAAAGAATATACAATAAAACGTTTGCAACATTTCTTGCAGCAAAGGAAACCCCCCCAAAAAAATCGCGATTGCCCAGCATTGTCTTTAAGCTCGAATGTGGTCACTTTCAATATTCTTTTTGGACCATGCACGAAAGATTTCGACAGAATGGGGCTTGTAACGACCCAAAGTATGAACCGGAAATCGTCGCAGAGTTATCTGCTCGGGACGTGCTGAAATTTCAACTCTGAAAAGAGACGGCACCCGCCACTCCGCCTGACTGACTTGGCACGCCCGGGGAGTTATGCTAAGATCCGGCCGCGTTAATATATCTGCGTTTTGTGACAAACGTCTTGCTCGGCGGTACTGTACTCCATGCACCTTAACGGTGCGCGTGATTCGGGTGTAATCTTAAGCTAAACGACGTTTATTGACGCTGCTGAAATGGTCGAAGTCGGAAACATTCGGAACGTCGTTTAGACTAAGATTACACCCGAATCACGCGGACCGTTAAGGTGCATGGAGTACAGTACCGCCGAGCAAGACGTTTGTCACAAAACGCAGATATATTAACGCGGCCGGATCTTAGCATAACTCCCCGGGCGTGCCAAGTCAGTCAACGGTCGCGTTTTTTAAAACCAGACTACAAATAGACTACAGGGAGGTGACCCCCATATTATTTCCGACAGGGGAGACGGCTTTTCACGGGAAAAAACTTTTTTGAACGCTACATTATGTGTTAAACGACACAAATGCATCAAAAACACAAAAACTCGTAAAGCAACTAATGCGTCGTTTGTCGGAATATATTCCATGCGAAGAACAGGTGCAGGAGCGTCAAAACCCATGATAAGAGTACCGAGCAGATAACTCTGCGACGATTTCCGGTTCATACTTTGGGCCGGTTCATACTTTGGGTCGTTACAGGGCTAAATCTAGTGAGGAAAGACAGTGGAATCGCAGTAGGAGTTGTGTCCCTTCGTAAACAAAAGCCCCCTGCTATTTTCAGTGCTGGCACTTGGTTCGTGCTTCAAGGTGCTGAAGTCACCATTGAAAAAGAATGCGTCCTTTGGTCTGAAACAATTGAAAGAATAGTGAAGGAAAATAACAGAAAACTGTCAGGACGCAAATCTGAACTATTTGAGAGGTGGGTAATGAACAAGAAATGAACACAGCGGATTAGCGACTGCAGTTCTAGGTCGCTGGACTTATCTCCCTTGCTGACGAAGTAGCAGACGATCATGTTGAACAGCAATTTTTTTCTATCTTGCAAAGTTAAGGATTTGTGGGGAATTAATGTCCTCCAGCAGATGTCATCCCACAATAGGGAACAACACAGCAAACTGGGATGCTATCGAGAAATCACTTAATCAGCCAGAGACGAGAACAAGTACGCATAGCACAGCACCGGAAAATGCGAGATTCGAAATTTCAGTAAGGGAACTAACTACTTTCACTTCCCATTCTACAGAAAGTAGTTCTACAGATATATCAAACTCACGGACCGCACAAACAATTTTTCTTTTATATCATGAGCTGCACACGTGATACCATACATCTTCTGCAGCAGTTTGCGTTAACAACACCTCAGGAAATCATGAAAGAAAGCCTTGCTTTTGTAATACTTTACGCACACAAGTGCCTTCGAAACTTGAATGATTTATCTTATCATTAATTCTTTTTAGCAGTGTGATAGTACCTGCCGCGCAGATTCTAAAAATACAACTGGCGACATGATCATTTTCTTCGTGTGACGTAGAAGAAAAACCTAAGCGCGACGGGACATCTTGGAAGTGTTCCTGATCTTTTCTTTTTTATATCTTTTGTTTGGAATTTCTAATTTGCCTAAGAAGTTACGTCAATGATCAAAACGAACACACCTTACGGATGGGCATGAATACTACATGTACAATCGGGGGGGGGGGGGACCCTAACCGACGCAGATATTCTGTGTGAATAGATTTACTCACGGTCAGCAGCAGACACCCACAGAGGGCGAAGACATTCCAGATTGATGGTTTAAGAGTGCAAAATGGAGAGACGGTGCTTCCTTTCTATTTGTCTTCAAAATTAAATCCCGAACGCAGGGCGAAATGTTAGAAACCGTAGAACGATATTTCTCCTATTCTTCTTGGTTTGCATTTTGTTGTTTCTACGATGCAGATCAACGTAATGCGATTCGGGAAGTCTGCTTGGTTTTCTTACACGCACGGAGTGGAATATCTGCAGTCTCCCAGAAGCGTCCATTCCGTCGTGTTTTAGGGCTAGACTCTTCGGCTCCATCATGTCCAGACGATACCCGCTGCCTCTCCCTTGCTGCTGGGAAGTATTTGG
>JAWQFJ010009809.1:40000-47500 GCA_034096865.1 Theodoxus fluviatilis | reverse complement strand
AAATCAGGCTGACGAACGCAAAGATTAATCACGGAAAATTTCGTCACATTCCGCAACACTTCGTCAATGGAGACCTCTTCTGCGTTGGAGGCGCCGACTTTTTTTCACAGAGAACTTCCTCTCTAGCACAGCCATCTTGATGAAAGACACAGAGGACGTGCTTATGGTAACTCCAGACCTACCACCTGAAAGCACGCCTGCGTGAGTGTCTGCATTTCGAGATAACCCAGACTGCCATCCTGTCATACCCTCACCGGACTCTCCTTCTTAAGAGAAAAAGACAGGCCATTGACATTCATGAGTTGTTGATCGGTCCTACCGTCATGGCCGGTCATGCTTGGCATATGAATCACCGACTAGGAAGGCTTCGACAAGAAGAGAAGGAGGAGGAGGAAGGAAGGCTTCATACAGAACTTGATCTGAGAGTTGGTAGTATCATAGGTTAGACGGTGGTTTATCCTGAAACGTAGAGCGTGACCAACATGCCCCGCAGAGATGACTTTTCCCCGCCTACTCTTGTTATCTTAACTGTGATTAACCGGCTGTAACGGTGAGCGTTTCGTTAAACCTCCGACCCAAAGATTGTTGTATTTGTTGCGTGTGATTGATTACACAAACATTTATAGATGAAAGTATCATTTGATCGGGTAATAAGGATAAAGAAAACAATGAAAACCCATATTTCGGGTGAAAAAGTTTGGGCTACATCGTGTTTCACTCCGAATCTTTATACTATTCCATCCGTCTGTCACTCAAAAAAGAGGCAAGGCGGAATCATACGCACTTGCAGTGGCTTCAGAAGAAATTAAATGAGAATTTGTTTTGAGGACTTCCCCACCTGGTCGCCACCGCGTAGCGCCCAGAACCCGGTTTACTCCTCGGTAGGAGAGTCAGTGAGGGCTAAAGAATGCAACTCCAGGATCCGTGCCACGGAGAGTGTCCCAAGCACCGGCCTGGAGCCACGTAGCCTACGGCGTCCCTTTGCCATAGCGACTGTATCGCACATGCGCAGTGGATGGACCCGGTGCATTTGAGCGGATTTGAGGCCTTTCAAACGAGAAAGACGCGTCACGGTGCATTTGCTGCAAAACAAAAGTACCCCAACGTTCACGTTCCTGAAACGGAAGTAAAACGGAAGGCGTGAAGGGGTTCGCTCGAACGGAATGGCGTCATGGTCCATCAAAGCTTCGAAACTTCAAGCAGACTTTGAAAGAAAAGGGGAAGACTTAGGTTTCCACCTTACTTCTTTTTGATGCTGACTAGAGGTAAATGAGTGTGGGACTTCACGACGGCAGACTGGGAACGAACAAAGTGCGAATGGTTTCGTGAAGTCTTGGAGATCTCCTGTCGATCATAGGCTATTGATTTCTCATGCCTTCCATTCCTCTCGAATCTTCTTGAGCACATCTAGGAATTCCTTTTTTTCTCTTTGCACTTCCTTTCCTCCAATTTGACTTTCTTTGGTCCATCTTTCCCTCCATCTACACTCACCTCACCTCCGCCTGTGACCCCGTCTGGGGTATAGGCCTCCATGTACACTACTCCTCTTTTATCTCCTGCCTTACACCCCTCCTTCCGCCCATTCCATCCCTTATCCCCTTTTCCCTGCCTAACATGCTTGATAGAAGGTTGGGATTTTTCTTAAAACCTTGACACTGTCAGAAAGCCGAGGGATTCTACAGGACGAAAGGAAAAAAACACCCAAACGAACAAAAACACCACACCCAAAGCCTGCTTGACGGCTGTCGTCCACCGGATGCCTGTCTTCCGTTTCCGCCGGAAGCTGCAGGGCAGACAACCTGCGAAGGATCTTAAGACACATGTCCTCATGGTGCACTTGTTTGTAACCGAGACACTGTTCTTGATGACCTCGGGACCAAATACCGCCTCCTTCACATTACGTTTTTCTGGCCTCAGTTCTTCCGACCCCGATGGCATAGTATCTGGTGTGATCTCTTCTCTTCAGACTTCAAACTTTGTTATTCCAATGAAAAAGTCTTCCGAGGTTTTTCAAATGATACTTTTTCTTCTTGAGCCTCATTCACATGCCCCTCCCCCTCCCCCTTCCCCCTCCCCCCTCCCCCCTCCCCCCTCCCCTCCCCCCCTCCTCCCTCCATCCCCCTCCCCCTTCCCCCTCCTACCCGTGACTCTGCTATAGCGCTTTAATTAAAAATGATAGTGCACGAGCACTTGACTAAAAGTACATGTTGACTGTGCGAATGCTGACCTTAGTCTGGTATAAACAGTACCTCCGCTTAACACTTGGTCATGGTTACATTGGCCTCAACTGCCAGAATTAATCAGAGAAAAGACTCTAGAACCTTTGAATTTCCGTATTGAAGAAAAAACAGACAAACTCCAAAGGTATTCACCAGGAACAAAGGACACCTTCTAGAGCTACTGCAGGAATCACCTTTGAGGCAGCAATGTGTTCCCCACACAGTGATGTAAATTTCTCCTCATGGAAGCGACCATTACTTTTTGTCTGATCTTATAACCCTTGTGGATAATATCTTGTGGCAGACAAAAGCAAATAGCAAATAAACGTCGTTAAAAGCTGGAAGTAAGATGTAAGAGGGGTATGAGTCTAGAACTTGCAAAAGAGCATGTAGAGCTTGTCTGTATCTCGTCTCTTCTCAGCCTCCTCCCGTTTGGTGTGGTTGAACAGAACGGAAGAGAAGAATACAAGCCAAAACAAAAAATAAAACCTGTGCCAGGCTAGAAGACCCCAACACCCAACCATGCAAGATTAGAAGAATACCCCTAAATTAGGCACGTAAGCAATTCTATTAACTGACCACGCGTGAGGCCATAATGTAAAAACGCCAACAAAATCACCAAAGTCCGCCCATGGCAAAGCGTTTATTTGCTATTTGCTTTTGTCTGCCACAAGATATTATCCACAAGGGTTATAAGATCAGACAAAAAGTAATGGTCGCTTCCATGAGGAGAAATTTACATCACTGTGTGGGGAACACATTGCTGCCTCAAAGGTGATTCCTGCAGTAGCTCTAGAAGGTGTCCTTTGTTCCTGGTGAATACCTTTGGAGTTTGTCTGTTTTTTCTTCAATACGGAAATTCAAAGGTTCTAGAGTCTTTTCTCTGATTAATTCTGGCAGTTGAGGCCAATGTAACCATGACCAAGTGTTAAGCGGAGGTACTGTTTATACCAGACTAAGGTCAGCATTCGCACAGTCAACATGTACTTTTAGTCAAGTGCTCGTGCACTATCATTTTTAATTAAAGCGCTATAGCAGAGTCACGGGTAGGAGGGGGAAGGGGGAGGGGGATGGAGGGAGGAGGGGGGGAGGGGAGGGGGGAGGGGGGAGGGGGGAGGGGGAAGGGGGAGGGGGAGGGGCATGTGAATGAGGCTCAAGAAGAAAAAGTATCATTTGAAAAACCTCGGAAGACTTTTTCATTGGAATAACAAAGTTTGAAGTCTGAAGAGAAGAGATCACACCAGATACTATGCCATCGGGGTCGGAAGAACTGAGGCCAGAAAAACGTAATGTGAAGGAGGCGGTATTTGGTCCCGAGGTCATCAAGAACAGTGTCTCGGTTACAAACAAGTGCACCATGAGGACATGTGTCTTAAGATCCTTCGCAGGTTGTCTGCCCTGCAGCTTCCGGCGGAAACGGAAGACAGGCATCCGGTGGACGACAGCCGTCAAGCAGGCTTTGGGTGTGGTGTTTTTGTTCGTTTGGGTGTTTTTTTCCTTTCGTCCTGTAGAATCCCTCGGCTTTCTGACAGTGTCAAGGTTTTAAGAAAAATCCCAACCTTCTATCAAGCATGTTAGGCAGGGAAAAGGGGATAAGGGATGGAATGGGCGGAAGGAGGGGTGTAAGGCAGGAGATAAAAGAGGAGTAGTGTACATGGAGGCCTATACCCCAGACGGGGTCACAGGCGGAGGTGAGGTGAGTGTAGATGGAGGGAAAGATGGACCAAAGAAAGTCAAATTGGAGGAAAGGAAGTGCAAAGAGAAAAAAAGGAATTCCTAGATGTGCTCAAGAAGATTCGAGAGGAATGGAAGGCATGAGAAATCAATAGCCTATGATCGACAGGAGATCTCCAAGACTTCACGAAACCATTCGCACTTTGTTCGTTCCCAGTCTGCCGTCGTGAAGTCCCACACTCATTTACCTCTAGTCAGCATCAAAAAGAAGTAAGGTGGAAACCTAAGTCTTCCCCTTTTCTTTCAAAGTCTGCTTGAAGTTTCGAAGCTTTGATGGACCATGACGCCATTCCGTTCGAGCGAACCCCTTCACGCCTTCCGTTTTACTTCCGTTTCAGGAACGTGAACGTTGGGGTACTTTTGTTTTGCAGCAAATGCACCGTGACGCGTCTTTCTCGTTTGAAAGGCCTCAAATCCGCTCAAATGCACCGGGTCCATCCACTGCGCATGTGCGATACAGTCGCTATGGCAAAGGGACGCCGTAGGCTACGTGGCTCCAGGCCGGTGCTTGGGACACTCTCCGTGGCACGGATCCTGGAGTTGCATTCTTTAGCCCTCACTGACTCTCCTACCGAGGAGTAAACCGGGTTCTGGGCGCTACGCGGTGGCGACCAGGTGGGGAAGTCCTCAAAACAAATTCTCATTTAATTTCTTCTGAAGCCACTGCAAGTGCGTATGATTCCGCCTTGCCTCTTTTTTGAGTGACAGACGGATGGAATAGTATAAAGATTCGGAGTGAAACACGATGTAGCCCAAACTTTTTCACCCGAAATATGGGTTTTCATTGTTTTCTTTATCCTTATTACCCGATCAAATGATACTTTCATCTATAAATGTTTGTGTAATCAATCACACGCAACAAATACAACAATCTTTGGGTCGGAGGTTTAACGAAACGCTCACCGTTACAGCCGGTTAATCACAGTTAAGATAACAAGAGTAGGCGGGGAAAAGTCATCTCTGCGGGGCATGTTGGTCACGCTCTACGTTTCAGGATAAACCACCGTCTAACCTATGATACTACCAACTCTCAGATCAAGTTCTGTATGAAGCCTTCCTTCCTCCTCCTCCTTCTCTTCTTGTCGAAGCCTTCCTAGTCGGTGATTCATATGCCAAGCATGACCGGCCATGACGGTAGGACCGATCAACAACTCATGAATGTCAATGGCCTGTCTTTTTCTCTTAAGAAGGAGAGTCCGGTGAGGGTATGACAGGATGGCAGTCTGGGTTATCTCGAAATGCAGACACTCACGCAGGCGTGCTTTCAGGTGGTAGGTCTGGAGTTACCATAAGCACGTCCTCTGTGTCTTTCATCAAGATGGCTGTGCTAGAGAGGAAGTTCTCTGTGAAAAAAAGTCGGCGCCTCCAACGCAGAAGAGGTCTCCATTGACGAAGTGTTGCGGAATGTGACGAAATTTTCCGTGATTAATCTTTGCGTTCGTCAGCCTGATTTGTTTCTGTTCGTGAACAATTACTTATGCATTAATGAAGAAAGAACATTATTTTTGAAACAAAGTTTAAAATTGCTTTGCCTCCTTGTCTTCCGAAACATTTGCATACTTCGAAAAAGCATCCACTTATACGTTTTAGTTCGAGTTGGTTTACTGATACAAAGTTCATTGCAGTCGTTAGAGGAAGACTCCCCTAGACAGTTATGATGATACTGTTTCTCCAAAGGAAGTAAACGTGTAAGTTGAGCATCAGTATCAAACGACATCCTTACAGCCTCACTTAAATATTCTGTAATTGACTCCATTAATTTCTTGTACTGACAAAGATGTGAAAGACTGAGTCTCGACGACACAGATACACAGCAAAGTGTGCATCTCCATTATGTTATTACCGCACCGTTGACAGAATCTCTGCTTTAGTATCAGCACTTCACGCCTTCATTTTATCTGTACATCAAAACGAATTAGCACACCCGTCCAACGTGATGTAACACCGTCAAGAAAATATGGGGTAGAGCCAGGAAAAGATAACCTCACCATCTTCTATGTCGGATAAAACAGCTGTTGATGCAAATAATGTGCCTTCGGCTGCTAAATAGGGCCGAGCTTTTATATCTTCCAGCGTTGGGGCACGGTAAACAGGTAACTGAATAAAGTTATTTGTAACACGAATGCTAAAATTAGCAGACAGTTGCACGCTGAGAGGCAATCTCATTTGTGGTTTTTTGTTTTCAAAGTGAACACGCCCTTGCTCATCAGCATCAAGACTTCTGACGACAGAGAAAACCATCGCCCCAGTTCATTTTTGATCAAACCCATTACCATTCCCCCAGAATGTCCCTATCCTCATTGCCACATACAATGTTCCTTTGTGCCCCGTCGTTAACCTCTCGTTCTCCTCGCGGGACATAAGAAAAGGGAGACTCCCACTTTTTTGCCCAGCAACGAAACTAAGTCTCTTGATTATCTCGCCTGTTATCGCCCATGAATGCAAGATTCTGAACATCTCATATAAAGACCATGTCACGAATGAGGAAGTCAGCAACAGGATCAGGAGAGCAATTGGACAGTACGAAGACCTGCTCTCAATCGTGAAAAGCGGAAAGCTGAAGTGGTACGGTCACGTGACAAGAGGCAGTGGGCTGGCCAAGACCATCCTGCAAGGTACCGTACCAGGTGGGAGAAGGAGAGGCAGGCAGAGAATGAGGTGGGAAGACATCATCAAAGAGTGGACAGGCTTGACCTTTGCTGACTCACAGCGAGCCACAGAGGATAGAGATCGATGGAGGAAGATTGTCCGAAAGTCATCAGTGGTGCGTCAACAACCCATCTCAGGGTTAAGAGACTGAACTGAACTGAACTGAACTATCGCCCATGACCAACCACGCAGTGATGAAAGAATCCCATTTTCATTGGAGCCAACGAAAGCGAGGACGTTTCTTTCTGGATTACCTCGTTATTGTGTAGCTTGGAATCGGGCACGTCTCTCACCGGATTCGACCTTGATTGGGCTCATTAAGCTGCTTGAAAAGAGTTGAGTCGTCTTTTCATTGTTCTGTCAACTGTAGCAGTGCTAATGCTAGCTTCTCTCTGGAGAGTTATCTCCCTCCGTCACAATGCCAAAAATCAATATGCATGTATGTGATCAGGCAAAAGGCGTACATACACAAACACACACACGCGCAGATTCACACACACAAACACCCGCATACACGTGCTTCCGTACACATAGAGAGACAAACAAACATAAACTGAATGAAGCACAGAGAGAGAGAGAGAGAGAGAGAGAGAGGTTGGGGGAGAGAGAGAGAGAGAGAGAGAGAGGCAGACAGACAGACAGACAAACAGACAGATAGACAGACAAACAGACAGACACACAGACAGACAGACGGACGGACGGACGGACGGACGCACGGACGGACGGGCGGGCGGGCGGGCGAGCGGGCGGGGGGCGGGCGGGCGGACGGACAGACGGACAGACGGACGGACAAACGGATGTACAAACGGACCGACAGGCAAGCAGGCAGGCCTAATCTAAAGCATACAAATGCATCTCTAACTTTTCCTATTTCTAGGTTACTAGGGTACGTTTCGCA
>JAWQFJ010009809.1:25000-32500 GCA_034096865.1 Theodoxus fluviatilis | reverse complement strand
CAGTGCAGACGCTTCGAGAATCGACCGGAACTAGGTGATTCTACCTAATGCGTTGTTTCTCGACAGAGAGCGCCGAGGATAACTCCTGCAGGGTACGTTAATGAGAATGTCCTATAGGGATGCAGCTGGAGCAGACCCTGAGAAAAAAAACACTCGGTTCAGCTGTGGTGGTGGAGTCGTGGCAGCACGAACTGTTGGAAGTTCCTCACATCTCTTTGATTGGAGTATTCAAGACTTACTCACAAGCAACCTTTTGGGAAGACGGCCATAGACAAGAACAGAAAATGTTCCTCTCACGGTTCTGAAGCGTAGTCTGTACTAATTTGTTGCAAAGTGCTTCCACTTCCTCGATGCGGCATTAGCGTAGCTCGCGAGAGGGTTCACTTTGTGGAATCGCATTACCTGGGTCTTGCAGGAACCTCTCAGCAAGGCAGGGTACAACACCAAATACTTCCCAGCAGCAAGGGAGAGGCAGCGGGTATCGTCTGGACATGATGGAGCCGAAGAGTCTAGCCCTAAAACACGACGGAATGGACGCTTCTGGGAGACTGCAGATATTCCACTCCGTGCGTGTAAGAAAACCAAGCAGACTTCCCGAATCGCATTACGTTGATCTGCATCGTAGAAACAACAAAATGCAAACCAAGAAGAATAGGAGAAATATCGTTCTACGGTTTCTAACATTTCGCCCTGCGTTCGGGATTTAATTTTGAAGACAAATAGAAAGGAAGCACCGTCTCTCCATTTTGCACTCTTAAACCATCAATCTGGAATGTCTTCGCCCTCTGTGGGTGTCTGCTGCTGACCGTGAGTAAATCTATTCACACAGAATATCTGCGTCGGTTAGGGTCCCCCCCCCCCCGATTGTACATGTAGTATTCATGCCCATCCGTAAGGTGTGTTCGTTTTGATCATTGACGTAACTTCTTAGGCAAATTAGAAATTCCAAACAAAAGATATAAAAAAGAAAAGATCAGGAACACTTCCAAGATGTCCCGTCGCGCTTAGGTTTTTCTTCTACGTCACACGAAGAAAATGATCATGTCGCCAGTTGTATTTTTAGAATCTGCGCGGCAGGTACTATCACACTGCTAAAAAGAATTAATGATAAGATAAATCATTCAAGTTTCGAAGGCACTTGTGTGCGTAAAGTATTACAAAAGCAAGGCTTTCTTTCATGATTTCCTGAGGTGTTGTTAACGCAAACTGCTGCAGAAGATGTATGGTATCACGTGTGCAGCTCATGATATAAAAGAAAAATTGTTTGTGCGGTCCGTGAGTTTGATATATCTGTAGAACTACTTTCTGTAGAATGGGAAGTGAAAGTAGTTAGTTCCCTTACTGAAATTTCGAATCTCGCATTTTCCGGTGCTGTGCTATGCGTACTTGTTCTCGTCTCTGGCTGATTAAGTGATTTCTCGATAGCATCCCAGTTTGCTGTGTTGTTCCCTATTGTGGGATGACATCTGCTGGAGGACATTAATTCCCCACAAATCCTTAACTTTGCAAGATAGAAAAAAATTGCTGTTCAACATGATCGTCTGCTACTTCGTCAGCAAGGGAGATAAGTCCAGCGACCTAGAACTGCAGTCGCTAATCCGCTGTGTTCATTTCTTGTTCATTACCCACCTCTCAAATAGTTCAGATTTGCGTCCTGACAGTTTTCTGTTATTTTCCTTCACTATTCTTTCAATTGTTTCAGACCAAAGGACGCATTCTTTTTCAATGGTGACTTCAGCACCTTGAAGCACGAACCAAGTGCCAGCACTGAAAATAGCAGGGGGCTTTTGTTTACGAAGGGACACAACTCCTACTGCGATTCCACTGTCTTTCCTCACTAGATTTAGCCCTGTAACGACCCAAAGTATGAACCGGCCCAAAGTATGAACCGGAAATCGTCGCAGAGTTATCTGCTCGGTACTCTTATCATGGGTTTTGACGCTCCTGCACCTGTTCTTCGCATGGAATATATTCCGACAAACGACGCATTAGTTGCTTTACGAGTTTTTGTGTTTTTGATGCATTTGTGTCGTTTAACACATAATGTAGCGTTCAAAAAAGTTTTTTCCCGTGAAAAGCCGTCTCCCCTGTCGGAAATAATATGGGGGTCACCTCCCTGTAGTCTATTTGTAGTCTGGTTTTAAAAAACGCGACCGTTGACTGACTTGGCACGCCCGGGGAGTTATGCTAAGATCCGGCCGCGTTAATATATCTGCGTTTTGTGACAAACGTCTTGCTCGGCGGTACTGTACTCCATGCACCTTAACGGTCCGCGTAATTCGGGTGTAATCTTAGTCTAAACGACGTTCCGAATGTTTCCGACTTCGACCATTTGAGCAGCGTCAATAAACGTCGTTTAGCTTAAGATTACACCCGAATCACGCGGACCGTTAAGGTGCATGGAGTACAGTACCGCCGAGCAAGACGTTTGTCACAAAACGCAGATATATTAACGCGGCCGGATCTTAGTATAACTCCCCGGGCGTGCCAAGTCAGTCAGGCGGAGTGGCGGGTGCCGTCTCTTTTCAGAGTTGAAATTTCAGCACGTCCCGAGCAGATAACTCTGCGACGATTTCCGGTTCATACTTTGGGTCGTTACAAGCCCCATTCTGTCGAAATCTTTCGTGCATGGTCCAAAAAGAATATTGAAAGTGACCACATTCGAGCTTAAAGACAATGCTGGGCAATCGCGATTTTTTTGGGGGGGTTTCCTTTGCTGCAAGAAATGTTGCAAACGTTTTATTGTATATTCTTTGAAGATTTCACTGTGGTCTCGCAAAACACCATTCTTCATTTTTTTTAATGTATGACGTGTGTATACATTATTTTGTCGGTTACTATTAAGTATAAGCAGCTGCAGTGCAGGTCATCTCAGGCTTACAAAGGACAGAAAGGTGCAAATTACGCAGAAACAAATCTGAGCAGTAACAAATGAAACAAATAATGTAGGGCCTAATCGAAATCCTACCGATCTGCCTTTGGCACACGACAACCTATTACTATATATCCCTGCACAGAAGCTAATGCCTCTCCTGCGTGGTTGGAACGTTGCCCATTTGCTTTCAAGGCATATCATCTGAAGCAGTTCGAATTACAGATGATTACATCATGTTATCAAATAACATTTTATAAAATATAGTAACGTCTCCAGTAAATGTTGGTGATTCCCTTCGGTCCTCATGATTCTGCCGACGACGCAGGGATAGAACCACTGTAGATTGAGAACGAATGCTCCACACTTCCAGACGATTATAACAAGGTGTAATATTAAACGCGTAGCAGCAGCTCACCCTTTCCACCAAATGCAAACAGCTTACTCGAGGTGGCAGCTGGCTGTCTCTCTCCTGTCTCAAGTGGAATCAAAGGGCTCACTGCGTTCTCTTTCAGATACAGTAGAGGCTTCTCAAGGAAATCTTTGGAATGACATAGGTCTGGATACCTTTGACCGAAGCTAACGTCACAAGGGAAGATCGCATGATTAAGTTCCATGGCCGTCGACCAGGAAGCAAGGATGCAAACCTTATCCTTCACTTTCCTCTATACACCCCGCGGTGCAAAGTGGTCGTGGAGGTTGAATTTCTTAAACTATATCTCCAAAGTGTTGTATCCGGCGTGGAATAAACATTTACAGCTGATTCATGACAGAGTTTATAACACTAACATGTTTATACACAAGAAACTGGTTGTTTTTCTTCACCTAGGTCTGATGATGTATCATTTTCGCAATCAAATGGATTTTACTACTTATTACTGGTCAAATGCCCCAGCATCTGTCTCAGTCGGTGGTACAAATGCAAATGTCCGCTCTTCATGACATCGAATTGACAATCTATATATTTTCTTGCTCTCGGACTTGTTTCTCATTTTGACTTTTTTTAAAAATTCTTATTGTTGTCATTCCTCCTCCAGTATCTTGACCGAAAGGTTTGATGTTCCTGGAAAGTTATTCTCAATAGTTTCCAAACATGTCCGGCTTGAAATACTGTTTTTGTCTTGAGCCACACCATGCCCTAGTTTAATACTTTCTTCTAAATTGCACATGCAATGCTAATGCCGCAGTGGGAGCGCAAAATGTCAAAGAGCCTCAGATTAACAGGCAAAACCCCAGTTTTTCTCGTTACATTACAGCAACCTGGGACACAAACTGGCGCGAACAAAGCACAAAAAGGACAAATTCATCGAGACTGCAGACTTAAAAAAGCTGGGAATAAAAGCGGTTTTTCAGATGTTTACCGGAAGTTCGACCAGTGGACGGGTGCGGAGTGTCATCCAGGATTGTACCCGTGGAGAGAGATTGGAGCTCCTGACTGTTAAGACGCAGGCGTTGGGCTGATTCAAAGGTCACGTGCTCGGTAGGGCCGTCAACTTCCATGCCTAGGCCATTCAAACTAATGGCAGCACCCAGCCCCCCTCCCTCCAATCTTCCACTTGGAAAGTTCTATAGATCAGTACGAAGACAAAAATGGGGTTGGGGGGTTGGGGTGTGGGTGGGTGGGGGGGGGGGGGGTGAGTGGGGTGTGTGGGTGGGAGGTGTGGTGTGTGGTTGTGTGGTGGGGTGAATGCAGATTGGAGAAAGGAAGTGGTCTCGAGATAATGAAATCTCTCGTAGACGAAATGATGATCCATTAACCCAGAGATGAAAGCAATGCGAAAAACATCGAGCAGCTTTCCGTGTCCAGCTGAATTTTCAAACAAGGATGTCACTGTATCTTATCACAAGGCGCTGGTGTGAGAATCGGTTTTTTTATTAAACAAAACAATCATGCGGTGTTAGCATTAAGGAAATGGCATCGGTTCTCGGTGAACTTGAAAGTGCAGAACACGGACTCACTAACGATCCTACTGGTTTACATGCATTAAAAACTTGACCTCACTCAGTTTATTAATCTTTTAATTAGGAGGAAGCAAACTTAGCGCTCGCTAAATTATCAGTATGGCGGGGCATGTCTCTTCCATTCGAATTTTCAATGTACAATGAATGAGTTATTACAAAACTGTTGAAATTGTAAACTTGCTGACACGCATATAAAAAGTTGCGCCTTCCTTTTGCATAGCTATCTGAATTCGCTAGTGAACTATTGATTGTCTTGGAGGAAGTTACCTGCTGCACAGACAAATCTACGTTCTGAAAACACAATCTAATCTACTTCTGGACAGGTGTTGAACAGGGACAACGTTCGTGGTGTGATGGGTAACATTGTGGGCATTTTTCTTCTGCCAATCTGATGTCAAGTCTCAAATTAAAGTCACGCGCGCGTTATTTTTCTTGCGAACGATTACAAGTGATGAGCAGCATGTAGAAATCATGCTTTTACATTAATAAAGGAGTGACACTGGAAATCGATGTTTGAACTCGATCAAAGAAAAAAACAACTAAAACAACGATTTGACAGAGTGATTCCTGAGCTCCTATTCGTTATTGTGTTTGTTGTGGACGAAACTCAATTGCATGGTTCCAAGTTGCCCTAACACTTTCATGAATAATACCCAAGATGAGTCCTGGTTTTGAGATTTTTTTTGCCATGCTCACGCTGAAATTCTTCGCTGAATGTGTGAAAACCGATGCCCTATGGAGACAAACAGACCAATCTCGATCAAAAATGCAACAGACAAGAATGAAAAAAAACTCTCAGTTGGTTCACTTGTGCCCCGCCTCCTGAACCTGACTTGTCTGAACAGTTGAACGTCATCCAAGCACTGAAAGGGTGTACTTTGTCCCTGCAGACTTCGTTTCTTCTTCACATCTTCCCTTCGCGATACTTTTGCAGAATAAGCGTAATCATCTTTGTTGTAGCAAAATACTAGATAGGCGAATTACCTCTTTCTTACAAAGCGAATAGTCTAGAGTCGTGTTAAGTCAAAATGTCAGAGGTGTCTGCTCGTTTAGCACGCCAAATTTACCGACATGACATAATGCCAAATGCTGTTGCCAAATAAACTGGCCCGACCCCGTTTTGCACATCCAGCCTCAAAGCAATAATAAAATCTGCCTGAAAAGAAAAAAAATGAAGGTTCCATTAATTTAGTCAAGAACCTTTACATTGTGTGCACTTTAAACCGTAATTTAAAAACTAGTTTGCCTCGCAAGCATTTGTAATTGTATTCCATTCGAATGAGGGCACAACAGGTCAGGATCACGTGTTTACCATTCTTGCACCATTAATATGCCCATTCTCTTATCTTTATAGATAAAATGCACATCTCATAATCGCCAAGAGGTCATGAAAGACTCGTTGTGTGGTGCGGGGTCACATGCTGGCGTACACATCTTGCTGACAACACTGCAAGTTGCTTGCTTTCCTTGTCAATCAAAGGATGAAGAGTTACAGAGAAGAGCTATTGATCACATCATCGTCAGCACTGGATCAGGACGACAAGTATGAAAATCTTATTACATTGATCGATGAACATCATAAACTTTATTGCCATCAAGGTTTTCCATGCCTTTCCTCATTCTCTCTCGTTTTGTGCTCGACAAATGCGTATGCACGGCTCCCAAGACGTATCTGTATGAGAGGGAAGAGAAAGAGAGAGAGAGAGAGAGAGAGAGAGAGAGAGAGAGAGAGAGAGAGAGAGAGAGAGAGAGAAAGAGAGAGAGACTGAAACTGAACTGAAAATTGTTATTGTGTAGTCCATGCCGGCCCATTACAAAATGAATGGCAACAAGTATATGTGAAGTGGAACGTGGGCGAACGTGGACTGCAGTCGCAGTTGGGGACTTGCTACTTAGGGCTTCGTCAGTGGTGTCTGCAGCATCGAGATCAGGTTAGTTTGTTCTCCTGCAATCTCCTTGGCCAAGTAAGTGTGTTCGTCAGCTGATGAGGTGGTGTGTTCCATCTTTCTGTGAACCCGAGTCAGAAGTGACTCTGGCACATTTCGCAATGAATGCGTCATAGACTTGACCCTTTGCATTACAGCATTGCGCCAAAATTAGTTCGTTCTGATACTATTTTCCCCATTTTCTACAGAAATCATTAAGATGTCGAAACTTGTTTCCATTTCAACATAAACATTGTCTTTTATCGAGTAAACGCTTGTTTATTACCTCAACAAGATTAAGTTAAGAGTTTTGTGCAAAATAGTCTTAGAACTACTTTAATGGCGTATGTCAGGGAGCAGATCGGCTATCCCAAAAGCCTCTCGTGTGACCTCCATGTGCATATTTCAGACGAAATCCTTCCATCACGTGATATGAACTGTGCTAGAGACACTTTCGCCGGTAGGCGAAGTCTCTAGTGAACTAGAATGGTGTTCCATTGGTATTTTAACCCGTACATTAGGAGTAGGATCAAAAGCATTATTCGTGACACAAGAAAGTTGATCATTTTCAAAAGAAACATCACGAGAAGCATGGGGCTCACCAACACTTTAAAATTTCTCTGCCCGTTTGCGGTCTTACCGCTGCTGGGACGATGGTTTTTGCTTTCACGTTCCTCTGTTGATGCTGTTGCTGATGAGCAATGTCTGACCAACCCGTTGCTTGAATCTCAAAATAACCAT
>JAWQFJ010009809.1:0-20000 GCA_034096865.1 Theodoxus fluviatilis | reverse complement strand
GATGGGTGGATGGATAGGTGGATCGATGGATAGATAGTTTGGCATTAGAGTGTCGAGGTGAAAATGACTGACTGGTCGACTGACGTCTGTTTGGTAGCTCATCAACAAAGTTGAGATCACATGACAACTTTTTGATGGACTGACAACGTACAAAGAAATTGAAGGCTCATCAATTGTTCCCATGAACCAACCCACATTTGAGAAACAAATGCTCACGTAACCAAAGCAGGATAAATATAAATAAATCCGTTAGACGGCAGTTGACCAATAAACAGCTCAAAGACTAAACCTTGCAAAGCGAAAGCATTTCAAAAGAGTAGAAAATCCTATTTCTATAGCTGAAAATGTGCGCAAACGGAACTGAAGACGCAGGGCATGAGCAGCATGCGTTGCAGGGACATTGACATAGATGATTCCAGGTGAAGATGTGATCTCTAGACCAGTCTAAGGGAGAGAGACAGGAGATCACAGAAGGAAGAGGGACATGCCAGTCAGGAAGGCAGACAGTGCTGAAACTGTTTCTACTCCTTCCTATGGAACCGCAGTGAGAAGGACTGCCATTCCCTCGCGGGACCAATTCTCCAAAACTGATTCCGTCTAATAATTCTGTTTAATGGAGATGCAGCAGGATTTATACTGGTGATATCACTTGAGCAATTTTGATACGGTATTTCACTCGATTCTGAAAATGTAACCATCACTGCATATACTTTGAGAGTTTCTGGTTTAAAACCCAATTATATACTTTTAATATACGGTAAGACTGTCTTTCTGTGAAAACAGAATAAGACAAAATGTGGGACTGAGGATCAGCCTACCTAGTCATTTTCCTGCTTTACTTGCTAATAAATCCTCTGTGTGTGTGTGTGTGTGTGTGTGTGTGTGTGTGTGTGTGTGTGTGCGCGCGCGCGTGTGTAAAAGGGAGGCTCCAATCTTTACTTGTAATTAATTTCTATTGGGCATTAAAATAATTCTTTTGAGTTAGAAGGAAATTCAATTGCCCCTACTCCGTAAACTTTGCTTGCTGACCGTATAATCTACACACTTGAAAGCCGCTATCTCAAAAGTGCTCGTTTTAAGTAGCCATGTTTCAAGTCATCAAACACTGCACACACCATAGTAATTTGAATACGATTTTAAAGGAAATTCGTTGCACTTTGTAACTAATGATACTTGATATGAAAATCGCCTGAAGTGTGGGGCTGACTCATTTTGACGGGGACGGGTCATATATTGGATAACAGTTCCAAGCCGCGCACGCAATCCCAGATTACATGCAGGGCCCAGGTCATAGTCACACGACTGAAGGAGGCCAACTGCTGTAACTGCTGGGTACCTTGTGAAGAGGACACCGTCCGCATTGGAAAAAGAACGTCGCTTCTGTCGATCGTCATCCCACATCAACACTCTACCTCTATCCCTGTACGAATAGAATACATCGGATGGATGAGGTTTTACGGCCCATCAGCCTATGTAAGTTATGTAAAGACTTTAACCATGAACATTACTATAGCTGGTTAGAGTAAAAAGTAGTCAAGTTTCGATTTCCGGAGTTATTTGTAAGTGGTGAGTGGAAACTGGCTTGGTCAAGAGCAACAGAGGAAAGAACTCCCTAATGAAGGACCTGTGTGTCGTGGAAGGTCTACTGCCGACACAATAGAGTATTCGGAGTCAGAAACTTGCGAGGGTAAACACGCCTGTTTATGACCTCAACACCAGTTCTGCTTAGATATAGAAACCAAGAATGCATTCCATTTGAAGTCGAAGTCGCTGTGCATACGCATGGAAGCTACATACTAATACTAGTGTGTATCAAAAGCCTCGAAAAGAAAGGAAAAATAAAGAATGAACGCTGCGAGTACAAATACAAGTAATCAAAATTATCGAAAAACTGTTATTCTTTCAGATCTAAACGAACTACCATAAAAGAACAAATCAAACAAACTCAAGCAAGTAACGAAACGATGAAAACAAATGAACTTGTGTATGCAAACAAACGAATAAACATAAAAGCTGGCAGAAGGACAGCTAAAAGTGACCAAACAAGTTTACAAATAATACACTAATCTGTCATTTTAAAGAACGAAATGCACGTATAGAAGTGTACAAGCAGGTAAACAAGACAGAACTAACAACGAAACTATAGGGTACATTCCAAAAACCTTGAAGCTCTCGCTAAGATGCATCTCAGTGAAATCCTCCCTGGTCAATGGTCATAGCGACAGATCACGTGCAGGGTGTTACAATGTAAACCCTGCATTTAGTTCCACCATGGAAAATGGGCAAAGGCTCTGAATCTTATTCAAACCAAAGATCATGAAATAATCAGTCTAGCAAACAAATAAACAAGCACACACACAAAATACAAAATACCCGACAAAACGATGTGAATATCAAATCGCGAACAAATTCAAGAGAACAAACAAGCGAACACTCCAAAGAAAGCAAAGGAGCACACCATCAGATGAAGAGAATGGAATAAACAATCGAACAACACACACATACACACACACACACACACAAACACAAATACACACACAAACACAAACACACACACACACACACACACACACACACACGCTTTCGCACACACGCTCGCACACACACGCTTGCGCACACAGAGAGAGAGAGAGAGAGAGAGAGAGAGAGAGATATTCCAAGCAGAGGAACAAAACAAGAACAAGATATACAAACGAGCCAAAGAAACAAACACGTCAGAACAATGGAAGAGCTACACAGATCCTAACAGGGAAGCGAACATCACACAGCTGGGGGTGGCGACACACGACATTTCCTACCTGCAAGGTCAGCCACAGCCAGGTTGGCCATCATCAGGTTGGTGGTGGTGCGCATGGACCTGTAGCCCAGCACCACACCCAAGATGCCCACGTTGCCGCATAGCGCCGTCAGGAAGGTGGGCACGTACAACGTCACCAGGGCCAGACTTGCAGGCGTCATGCGCGCCATGAGAACTCGCTCAGCAAACCTCCGAGCCGTTCGTCTGCCTGCCCAGCTCTGCAGTTTCTGCGGCTCTTGCGGTCCCCTTCCCCTTCACTGGACGCTCTGGGAGGCGCTGCGGTGCCTGACGCTGCCACAGACCACGCTGCTGTTGACTCCCAGCTCTCACCTCACGTCACTAACGTCTACCCAGCTACTGCCCACCGCCGCCAGAGACGTCCCCCCACTCACCCCACCGTCCCACCCCACCCTACCCTCCCCAAACTGTCAGTGGGCTGCAGCGCAGTCAGCGGTGATCCTGGTACCTGTTTATCAACGAGGACGCTTGGCGTAAAACTGGACAACTTCTGACCTGTCTCTCGAGAGGGCGGAGTACGCCGTATAAATGATATCGTAGCTGCTGCTGTTTTTGTTGTTGCAATTGTTGTTGTTATTGCTGTTGGCTGTTGTTGTTGATGTTGTTGCTGCCACTGCAATTGCTGATGATATTGTTGTTGAAATATCATTGCTTAAAAAATTCACAACGGTTTCCGTTCAGAAAAGTTCGTTGATAATAAGTTATATCTGCTAATCTGACGGGACCAAACCAGTGCTGTGAGCTGCTGCTGCTGCGCTAGTGCGATATCCACTGAAATGTTTGTATAGTATGGTTCGGCGAAAGGGAAAATACTCATAAACAAATTCGTATTTAAATTGGCGTCACATACGTTTTGATGGCGTGACCCTCCAGCTGTTGTATGGAACACTGATTGTTGGATGTACTGCACTAAAGCTCAAAATGTGCACTTCTCGCTTAAAGAGGCTGAGCGAGTGTAGCAGTCTTAGGCAGGACACAACAAGCATCCCCTGATCATTGGCAGATTTGCCGGTCGGTTTGCATTGTTAACGTCACGGCTTGACGGATTATCCAGCTAAGCACACAGAGTATGTTGGTTATCGCCACTGTTATGTATATACCTGATGTCTTTCCAATTTGTTTGTGCGTGGGATTGCACCAAATTTCTGTTTAGTCGCCTCGTCTAGAGATGCTTATGTGTTAGATCCAATCAGTGTACTAACATGTTTTGTGAATAGCCTGAATTGTTGGGTAGGTGTGACATTGTTGTGGCCGTGAACGAGGCATAAAATGCTAGAGTAATACATACACTCCTCTAACACTGGGTGCCAAATTATCAAAACCAGACACAAACTACTAGCACAGGAAGTTCCTAGTCATCGACTGTGCTAATGGATAACAATTTAGATACCATATAAACTGTACTTTCATATGTACTTCCTGACAATGCATCCTCTCAATGCATGTCATGAGGCCTTTATTAATCCAAAAGTCCATCAAAATGTATCACGGGCGTGTGCATGAAATGTGAGTAAACTTGCGGGCGGGCATGCACGCATATATGCATGTATCTTGCATGCTTGAGTGTTTGTGTATATGTACGTGTGATTGTGCACGAGAGAGAGAGATAGAGAGAGAGAGAGAGAAAGAGAGAGAGAGAGAGAGAGCTATCAGCCGTCGAGGCCTTTGAGAGGCCATGAATAGATCAATCAAAGCAGTGGTGTTAGCTGGAATATGAGCAAATTAAGACTTCCTTGCGCAAGTTATTCGACTTTTAGGAATCGGTAGGTCTGCATTGTAACCAAAAGCCACACACATACACACACACACAGAGAGAGAGAGAGAGAGAGAGAGAGAGAGAGAGAGAGAGAGAGAGAGAGAGTATCACATAAACACCCGTCAACTCTAGATATTGTTTATAGTCTGAAGTGCCATTTTGACTGGCTATTGCACAACACAACTCCTACAAAACTTTCGACACCACCGTATTCAACTAACGAACTTTAGAAACATCGAGCATTGATCTCTAATCGTACGTAAGTTAATTTGTGGAAAGCGGATGTAGGGCAAATGATCCAAGAGACCATGCCTCACAATACTGGTCACTTAACCATCTTGTATGAATCAATAACACCCCCCCCCCTCCCCCGATGGAAAGTAAATGCAGGGCTGAACAATTAAGGACAACCCAACTCCCCGGGACAGATGGAACTAGGTGTCGGGCAGGCTACATGTGCAGTAAAATTGCTTGACTGGGCAGGATAATTTTTGCGAGAGGCAAATCTTTAGTTTGTTCAATGTGTCCAAACATATGTTAATCAGCTTGTATGGATAGTCGCTTGCCAGCGCTTAACGCAGTTAGAAGCCCTCCGTTGGGGAAGAAAGAAAAGTCTCTCCCAAGTATATGCGAGGTTCCTCTTCATTCTGCACTTAGGTTTTTTCATGTCGCATCTGTTACAAAACAAGCTGTTCCTGATGACGTAATACGGACCAGGGCATCTCAGAACGACAGTCGGGTAGATTGTGCTGAAGGTCACGTCGTTGTAGTTATCCACGAACTTCCCAATGAATGTTTCTAATTCTCTTTTTCCCAATGCAGTGGATCAAAAAGCAGTTCTGATGTTCTCTGTCTCCGTCATGTGTAGAGATGTCCCGTAAAAATCTCGTCCTGGTAACGCTTTTTAATGTGACGCACGTAGTTCAGTAACAGCGGAAATGTTTTTAACGAGAAGATGACACGTGTAGTTTAATAAAAGCAGTATTTTTTTTAAAAGCAGAATATGCCACACTTGGTTTAATAACAGCGGTAATTGTATTTTTAAAGAGAATATGTTGCATTCAGTTCAACAACAGTGGTATTATTATTATTTGAAACAAAGACGACACATGTAATTTAATATTGCGGGATTGTTCTTCTTAAACATAGTATGACTTACTTGGTTTAACAACAGCGACAGTGTTCTTTTCAAATAGAATATGACGCATATAGTTTAATCAAAGGTCACATAGTTTACGTACTACTGTGGCTCATGTTGCGTCACCTCCTGTAAATGTATATACGGACGTTTTTAACATATTTGAGTATAATGCAGCTCGACTCATCTGTAAGTAAAAAAACGTCAGATCATCTCACTCCTCTCTTCCGCTCTCTCCACTGGTTGCCCATTAGTGCTAGAGTCCAATACAAGATTGCCTGTCTTTGCTACCATTACTTCGCTGAATCCCTTCCTCATTATCTCTCTAAACCTATGCGCACCTACACACCCGCTAGACAGCTACGCTCTTCCGCAGACACAAGAATCCTCAGGTTCCCGGAGGACCCTCCAGTTAAAACAAAATTTGGTGAACGCTCTTTCTTTTATCAGGCTCTCTCTATCTGGAATGACCTCCCCGCCTCTGTTCGTCACTCTACATCTCCCTCGACCTTTCGCTCTGCTCTCAAAACTCACCTCTTCTTGAAATCGTTCCCGAATCCTGTCTAAGTTTCTTTATCTTCCTCCCCTCACTGCTCTCTTTGTACTAGCTTGCCTAAGCCCCCTACCACCCTCCTGTCTCTCCTCCCCCTCTCGCCAGTTTCATGGTTAAGCGGTGACGCTGTACATCAGTTTGTCGAATGCCTGAAGTGAATGTCTGACTCCTATGTTATTAAGTTTATGAAGTTACCTTTGATGTGATTGACTGTTATTGTATATTGTAATGGTTGTTTATGTATGCGCCTTGAGCATGTCTTAACTCATGGTAAGGCGCTATATAAATCCACACATTAGTAGTAGTAGTAGTAGTAGTAGTAGTAGTAGTAGTAGTAGTAGTAGTAGTGATCATTCTACGCACATGTATTGTTGTAACCAAGATGGGTCGTCGGCCGCAATAAAGATTCAATCAATCAATCAGCACTTCTGTGACTCAATGCCATTTGCGAAGTTTCTTTCACAAAAAGGTCTTTGTATTCGTAATGTATCTTAAGAAAGCTCCCAATTTTAGCGGCGTCGTTCTGTTTTCTGTTAGGTACAAGCTTTCAAATTTGACATTTACATTTTTAGACCCTAAATCTTTCGTGTAAATAATTGAATGTATTTGTTAATGTCGGCTCCGGAAGTTCTATCAAAAGTAACGATACCACATGGAACCGCATTAACCTCCTTTTATTAGTCTGCTTGTTAATAGTGTCGTTTGCTGTTTGTTCTCTTGGGAAAATATGTTATTAAACACTACTTCAAGGACTTCACA
This sequence comes from Theodoxus fluviatilis, assembly GCA_034096865.1. Lineage (NCBI taxonomy): Eukaryota > Metazoa > Mollusca > Gastropoda > Cycloneritida > Neritidae > Theodoxus > Theodoxus fluviatilis. The sequence continues at coordinate 12,979 of JAWQFJ010009809.1, read as the reverse complement.
GAACCAGGACAATTCCCTTAACAGAGATAGACACCTTTTTTTTCTTTGGAGCTTTTGCAATCTTCAGAATAATAGATTGTCCTCATATCGACTTTCTCAAGCATGTTTGGATCAGTGTCATTGTGAGTCTGCCAAAAATGCATACTATTTTTTCTTACACTTGGATATGTATTGCGACAGCTTGATCAGTTATGTACGCTGCTTTGGTTACAAGGGCATCAGGATATAACGTTGTCAAAGGAGGACTTGCCAGGAAGATTTGAGGTAAAAATATGACACGGAACACTACAAGGAAAGCATTGAAACTCATCAACCACTTAGGTGCAGTCCAAGAAATCCTAGATATGGAACTCAACGTGCCTCGAATGCATAATCAGAAAGGCACTGACATTGGTGCATTGAATGACCTGCCTAACACCAAAAACAAGTCTTTTCACGGTGTCTGTGGCTTCATCATACTCTCCGCATGATGAGGCGTTGTAATGAAAAGGATGACTCCTGTGAAGCTGGAGCAGAGACATGTTTGTGTGAAGGGAAGTATGATAGTGTGACTTACATGGTTACACTACTGATATGAGTCGAGATATTTTAATTTTAAGTCAGTTCATTGTCCACTTTAAGAGCCAGCCAGGCCTCAAAGCTCTCTCTTAGAGAAACCAGCCAGGCCTTGGAATGTGGTGCCGAACGTGAGAATTGGACAGAACAAAGAGACGCTAATATTCTGCTGCGCAGATTGTGCCGAGAATATAATTGGTCAGTGGAGAGAACAAAGACACTGATGTTGTACTGCACAGATGGTACCAATAGTGTGATTGGTCAGTGGACGGCACCCAAAACTATAAAGCCTCCATCGTTTTGCTTTCTCTCTCTCTTACCCCCTACCTCTTGGGCGTGCAGTGCACGGGCTGTGACTGCGCCCAAGGTCAAACAGGAGATGGAAAGGGGGAACGCCAGAAACCCCCCTTACCCATAGCCCTGCTGCCTCCCAAGACTCCTCTGACGCCATCCATCAAGGGTCCAGTCCACTCAGATGGGCGTGATTCGACACCTCCACCAGAAGACCAGAGTTATCAGGATGCCATGCTTGACCTGATCCCACAGACAGCGTCACGCCTGACCCCACAGACAGCGTCATGCCTGACCCACGCCTGACCTACGAACAGTCTCAAGGCGGAGGGGAGACGTTCAATGTTACCCGCTCTTCCCAAGCACCAGAATTGAAGATTCCCGGGCAGGCCCATCTCCCCTGGGCCCTACATGTTCCTCCATCTACAACCCTGTTGAAAGGGCTCTACGCTCATCAGTGATCAGCTGAATTGAACGCTCACAGATAAGTGTAACCATTGAAAGGCTGGCTGGGTAAACATGGTATGACATAATACTTTGAATTAATTATATTAAGAATTATCATTATTACTTCCATATTATTAAAGTTATTTTAAAATTCAAATTCCACCTACTTATCTTCTCTGTGTAGTCTCGTTCACCCCTTGATTGCATGGAAAAAAAGTGGAGGTTACAAGACGGCAAGATAAAACCCTAGACAATCTCTCTTAAGTGAGAGATCAAGAGCCCCGTCTCGTAACACTACCCATAGGTTAATTTGAGAAATTCCAAGTATTTTATATGAATATGTACATGGTTTTCTTCTTTTGTTATACGTGTAATACTTTGTTTAATTATGTAGGAAAAGATCCTTTGAAGGTAGATATTATGGTTGTAACGCGGTAAGAGATTGCTGCTGAAAATCCTTATGGTATCAGAGAACTAAAAATGAGCGTGAATTTTCTTGTCGAGGAGACTTTAAAAGTACAGCCAGACTTCAGATTGTCCTTGAAGAACTGGCTTACCCGACCCCGCTAAACCCTGCCCGGGCGCACCAAAATTGTGGAACAATTTCCTCGAGTCCTCGGGGTATCCACAGTACCATGAAGAAGAAGAAGAAGACAGCAGCAATCCGATTTTTTTTGGCAGAACAAATTACGTTGGTTGAGGCAGGCAAGATGCCTTGGGCAGAGTGTCAATGAGTTTTCCAACAAAATTTCTACTTCTTTTTACTCGGCTGTTGTTCTTCACAAGGGAGTTTTACATGTACACAGTACGCGAGTGTGGACGTTCTCTTTCTTTTCTACGACCGCCTTTTTGATGCTTTCACGGTGGATAAACGCAAATGTCTGAATTGATTTTGGGTGAGATTTTTTGTGTGCCATTCCCTTTCGGTCAAACGCCCTGATAGAGAATGGGTGTTTCTTTGTTTGAATAATACATGAAGTATGGAATAGAATGCTGTCGCTTTCCTAGTGAGAATCAGTGGGCAAGTGCTCTGACTTTAGTAATGGAATAGTTGTTTTCAACCGTTCACTCGCTTTGTGGTGGATACTTCTTCCACAGGGCGGAGTTTCTCATGCACTATTACGTAACGACTGAAGATGCAACCAGAGTTTCTTTCCATGTCACAAAATGGGATGGACTTAATGTCTGTTTTACATATGTCGTAACGGCATCCACTGTTAATCTAAATCGAAAATGGGGAAAGTCAACATGGTGGCACAGTCAACACTGAGAACGGTTCTGAAGTTCCTTTTTATAGTCTGCACGTTGTCATGTCGTTTTGACAAATACTACGTGCAAAGATGGTGAACAATGAGTCAGTGCATATGCAAGGCTCATGTCGTAGCAGCTGGAAGTGTACCAGGTATAAGCAATACTAACAGGTTTCACTTACGATATGTGATTCCGACTTAAGACGACAATGTTCGCTGAGATTTAGACATCACGAGTCTCGGGTAATATCGGGACCTGTAGCATCTCTTGGCTAAGGCATGGCGCAAAATAAATAGAAACAGCGTCCTGGCGTAAACAGGAATTTGCGGAGACGCGAGTGTCAGGATGAGGCCATTAGTGTCAGACCAAGTGAGTCTCCGAGCCATAGAGCCAAACGTATCTCCTACTCAGGGAATTAGTATGCTTCTGCAGTGTCCTCAGAACGTCTTGAAAGAGCAGCGAACGAAACAGTTATGTCAGAAGCCCTTGGAGATAAATCGTTATGCAGTTAAGCTGTGTTCTAATTTGGAGTATTTTCCGATGTAACAAAGGTCGACGTGGACTTGTGTTCGGGGACTGTTGCATACAAATTAGAATGATACGCATTATATCACTGTCTGCACCACTGAGTTGTTTGATAAGCCTCTCTCTCTCTCTCTCTCTCTCTCTCTCTCTCTCTCTCTCTCCATATGTGTGTTTGTGTGTGTGTGTGTGTGTGTGTGTGTGTGTGTGTGTGTGTGTGTCTGTCGGTTAAGTAGGTGTAAACATCGCCAGATTAGAACATGGCTGTACGATCTTATGTTTGGTGAGGTTAAATTGTTAATTGTTTAAAGGCACTACGATGCACTCAAGCTGCGTCACTGAACAGTGTCAGGATCTGAGCTGCTTCACGTGACTGTTTATATATTTAGTTGTGATTAAACGAACAGACTCGGAACTACCTAACTTAGCACACGAGCAGTGGTGCCATGATGCACACACCCTATCCATCTGCTTCGTTTCACAAAAATGTATCTGCAATGTGCAAGTTGCAGGGAGTCTTTGCGCTCGAGGAATTTGATGCCAGCACGGTTTTTCTGTGTGACCATCATCATTTTATATGTTTTCTTGGCCTGCCTTGGACTTCTACGAAACAACGACAAAACTAACCATTTAAAAATATGTCTTTTTCAAGTGTGGTTGGTATCTAATGACTGAAAAAGTCTCAGACTGATTGTCTCGAATTCATTCTTATTATAGTTTTTTTTAAAACCTTTTTGTCAGTGATAGTTTCACGCCACATTCCACTTAGCTCGCGTTACTGGAGGAGCTACTAAAGCTCATCAAACACAACTTTGTCCCGACTGGCCCCATACGACCTAATGAGTTTCGGGGGAAATGTAAACAATGTTAATAGTCCACGCAATGGAGCTGAGAGAAGCTTCTAAGATTCTCGACTGCACAAAAAGTTCCCACTAGCTGACTGTACTACGCTGGACTGATGCATTAGAGCTCTGAGTCATATTAAATTTTAGAGTCCACAGAATCGCGTATACATGCAACGAGTATTGAGCTGCCTGTCATGGGATGGCAAAGGCCAAATCCCTCCTTGTGCAAGTCACACAGATCAACATTCTGTTTGGCTGAGGAGTGATTTGCCTTGCTGCCCACGTTTGTAGCCTGTTTGAAATTCCGATCTGGTCGTTCTTAAGCCGTGAAGTTTAACCTGAAATCTTTTTCGAGCGGAAGTTAACTCTTGTATAAGGGTCAACGACTCCAGCGAATAAATAGCAAAGCCAAGTAGTCATTTTAAAAGGTTTCAAAACTGATATCTTTCTCAACTAGTGCGTCTGTAGTGAAGGAACTAAATTATTTCTAAAAGGTCTCTCAGTTTTATTTGTTTTGGCCCCGTAACCTGAACTTTTGTTTTACTTCTCAAGGAGTAAAAAAGTCAATTCAATTAAAAACAAATAACACTCTTTTCAGAGTCTATTTAGCGCCTTAAGCAATGGGGAATTAGGCAAACTTACCTATTCCTCAAACGTCTCAACAAGATGTCTCACAAAAGTACATGTCGATAAACAGTATTACAAAGAGCATTTGGCCGATACATTCTTGGATCAAATAAGTCAATCACAATCGCCCCTTTTCTATTACGAAGTGATGATTATAAAATGTGAATTTGAGAATGTGAATAATGAACTAGCAGTAGCAGTAGTAGTAATTGCTGTGGTGAGGATGGTAGTGGTGGTGGTGGTGGTGGTGGTAGTAGTAGTAGTAGTAGTAGAAGTAATAGTGGTAGTAATAGAAGGAGAAGTAATAGTGGTGGTAATAGAAGGAGAAGTAGTAGTTATTAGTAGCTATTGTTGTTTTATTCTTGTTGTCGTACTGGTGGTTGTAGTAGTAGTAGTAGTAGTAGTAGTAGTAGTAGAAGTAGTAGTAGTAGTAGAAGTAGTAGTAGTAGTAGTGGTTGTTGGTGTTATGGTGGTAGAAGTAATATAGTTTATTCATATGCACATACCTTCCCTTGACAGGCAAGCTCATGGTGCTTACAATCCAAAGAATCAACACTCATACAACCGCTCAACACTACATTCGTACAAAAACTCACACATTATGCATATAAATAAAAAATAAAAAATCAGATCCAATAGAACAAACTATACAATATACATAGTACTTGTAGGCTAAGTAGAGTAAGGTGAAGCAGCTTAGCGGGAAAGGCGGATCGGAAGAGGTGGATCTTTAGAGCCCTTTTGAACTGGGGCAGAGTGTCAGAATGACGGACTGAGAGAGGAAGACTATTTCAGGTTACAGGTCCAATATAGGAGAAGGCACGCTGTCCTTGAGTTTTCTTGTTACCGCGGGGGACGTTAAGTATTCTAGAGTCAGCAGCTGAGCAAAGAGATCTGGAGGGAGTGTAGACTTTAAGAATTTCTGTAAGAGCGTGCGGCGTGGTGTTGTTGATGGGCTTGAAGCACAAAGTAGCAAGTTTATCATCTATCCTCTGAGAGATGAGGAGCCAGTGAAGTGTATGTAGGAGTGGAGAGACATGGGTACAATTGGGACATCGAAAAACTAGCCTAGCAGCACAATTTGGAACTTTCTGGAGTTTGTTAAGCAGAGTGTCAGGGATGCCAGCGAGAAGAGAGTTTCCATAGTCGAGACGAGACAGAACAAGTAATGTGATGAGCGTTTTGGTGGCCTGCTGAGAAAGATAATGACGAAAGGTACTAATTTTCCTTAACTCGTAATATGTTATGTTACGAAGTTTGACTTGGCTCATTTCTGAGTAAGGGTCTAGGGGAATATGCACTCACACAGTCAAACTAGTAACACTATCTCACACAGTCGCTCTATCAAAGATGAAACACGACAGAGAAACAGTGAGAACAAAGGTCAAAATCAAAATCACTTTAATTTCACCTAGCAACAAATGAACATCGATAATTAAATGTTAGTAACAATAACCAAGAAGCAATGATTCAATTCAATTTTTGATATAGAATAAATAGTTATTGCTCGCCAACCAATCAAAAGTGTACTTAACTGAATCGTAGGTTGTGTCCGCCAAAAACACGAGGTAATCCTAAAGCAAGGTGGCCAATTTGTGTTCACGTTAATTCCACTTACACAAAGGTTCCTTCCATCGGGACGACTGTAGCAGCGGCTTTAGTAATGCAGGCAAGGGAGATAGAGGATGGGAGAAAAGGGAGTAAGGGGCCAACAGGGGCACAAGCATCAAAAGTGAGTTTCAACTGGACAAGGAACAAAGAGACACTTGCACTCCAGATGGCGCAGATCAGGGAGACGCTTTGCAGTTTTAGATGCGATGGAGTAGAATTCAAACAGGAATCCTCAGTCTGGTAGGGCCGACATGGACAGTACGCCAGGCAGTCTCGGACAAGGCAGGCTTGTAACTCGACCCGACCCTGGGTGCAGGCGCTTTTCATTTCAGACGAGGTGGAGTGGGGAGACGCTTCATAGTTACAGATGGCGTGGAGTGGGGAGAGAGGCAGTGCTTTACACATGGTGATGGTCTTACTGTGGTTGGTTGAATTTTGCGCCCCTGACGCTGGCGGCTGGGGTTTATATACCCAGAGCAATAATTCTAGTGCTCTCCCATCCAATGGAAACACTCGCGCCACGTCAACTTTACCTCACTGTCCAATCACATGGTCCCCATATAAAGCCAAGGTCTATCTCCGGAATTCTCCATTCACGTATTGGAAATGGAGCCAATCACACGTCTCCGCTCCGCACTAGCATCAATGTATGTACCAAGTTTGTGATGATTGGATAGACCTCTCAGCAGCCTTCGATACCATCGATCATGGTGTTCTTCTGTCCCGATTAAAGAACTTAGGAATATCATCAACAGCCTTAAAATGGATTCAATCATACTTATCTGGAAGAACACAGATGGTTGTTGTGGAAGGAGGGACTTCGAGTGAGGTGGTTATCACCTGTGGAGTTCCTCAAGGGTCAATTCTCGGACCGTTGCTATATTCCATCTACACAGTATCTCTGAGTGCCCTGATTGATAGTCATCATCTGTCATTCCATCTTTACGCAGATGATACTATGTTATTTACAACCTCGAACCCTGACAAAGACTCTTTCGCTGCGGCAAAAGCTTCCATGGAGAGATGTTGCACCGATGTGAAAACATGGATGGTGAAAAGTCGTCTGAAATTAAATGAAGACAAAACAGAATTCATCATCATCGGTTCTAAGGCACATGTTCAGTTGTTCCCAGAAACCAACATCTCCATTTCGGGAGTCGAGGTCCCCTCGTCAAGATGTGTGACATATCTTGGCGTAAAGATCGATGAGCATTTTTCTATGGGGCCACACGTAAGCAGAACGATCTCTTCCTCCTACTGGCAGCTCCGACGTATCTCAAGTATCAGACAATGCCTGACTGAAAAATCGGCCACAACTCTTGTATTGACGTTGGTGATGTCTAATCTTGATTACTGCAATAGCCTTCTGCTAGGTGAAACCCAAGAATATCTCCGAAGACTTCAACAGGTGCAGAACACCGCAGCACGTATAGTGAAACGTCCACCTAGTCGTTCTCACATAACACCCATCCTTCGAGAGCTACACTGGCTGCCTGTCCACCAACGTATTGTGTTCAAAACACTGTGTCATGTGTTCAAGTGCGTCAATGGTTTGGCCCCGCTGTATCTGGTTGAGCTCCTCAAGACTTATAAGCCTGTGAGGGATCTCAGATCTTCGGCGCAGTCATTACTCCATGTGCCACGCTACAACACCAAGAGATCTGGGGAGAGAGCATTCTCTTATGCTGGACCAAAACTCTGGAACGATATCCCAGACAGACTGAGGAAATCTCCTTCAATACAGACTTTCAAGTCACAGCTAAAAACTCTTTTATTCAAAAAGTGAACGTATTGAGCGCCTTGAGCATGCCTTTGGGTGTGAGATTGGCGCTATATAAGAGCCAAAATACATACATACATACATACATACATACATACATGGGTGGAGTCTTACGGCCCAGAAACCTCTTTAGGCTATGCAAGGTCATTAATCACAAATATCGCCAATACCGTTCAGAGCAAGCGTAAGGCAAGTTACGATGTCTTTAGTCACTCGCCTCTTATGAACTGCGTAGAAAGACATGGTGGAGCCAATTCTTTACTCAACCCTTGAACACACAGTGGAAACTATGGCTGGCAAGCCACAACACACTCTAACGTTACTATTTTTAGCACGGTTGGCGGTCACACTAATTTTAGAAAATACACAACGAGACCAGAGGGGGAGATCTCGCCACATGCTAACTAACAGACTTTGTTTACATGAGCTCTCATTGACAGATCATCGTCAAACATGACGCCTCAATTTCTAACATACAGAGAAGACGATGTCACTGTGACCAATGGTTAGTTTGAGGGCCTGATCCGATTCGCCTCTGCCGCCCACCAGGAGTGCTTCAGTTTTTGAGTCATTGAGTTGGAGCTTGTTCAGGGTCATCCACTTTTTCAAGTCAGAGATACAGTGTTCGCTGGTAGAAAGAAGAAAGTGGATTTGACTGGGATGGGAGGAGTGGTAGAGCTGGGTATCATCAGCAAATTCACTATGAGAGACTGAATGACTATCAATTGCATTGGAGAGTGGTTGGGTGTACAATAGAAACAGCAGAGGACCCCAAACAGAGCCCTGACGGATTCCGTACTTGAGAGATGTAGGAGCAGAAGCACAACCCGAGATCGAAACAATCTGTCTACGTTCTGAGTGCAGGAAAGAGAGTGCTAAGTTCTCTATGCCAAAAATGTTTCTAAGACGGATGAGAAGAATTCCATGGTCTATTGTGTTGAACGCGGCACTCAAGTCCAACAGAGTAAGAAGAGAAACTTTGGAATCATCAGAAGCAACGAGAAGATCGTATTGAACACGGAGCAGAGCTGTTTCGGTGGAGTGATGAGCACGGTACGCAGATTAAAAACGGGCCAAAAGGTCATACTGGGACACGTGCTCCAGCAGCTGCTGCAAAGCTAACTTCTCTAACAATTTTGACAGAAAAGAAAGATAGGAGACTGGCCTATAATTTTTAAGTTTGTTTGGATCTAGGTCCTGCTTCTTCAAGAGCAGCTTAACTATAGCCTGCTTGAAAACACTAGGAAAGATGCCAGTCTGGAAGCAATCATTGATCATCTGTGTCAGGACAGGTAGGATCTCATCAATGCACTCAACTAAGAGAGGTGTGGGAACAGGGTCAAGGTCACAGGAGGTAGGGTTTATACTGCGGATGTTCTTGAGGACCGACCTAGCCTCAACCGGGCTGAACTGAAGGAGGGGAGTACCCCTGAAGGATACTGGGTCATCACTAGCAGGCGCACCTGCATCAGTAGTCATGTCAACGTTGCTTCGAATATCGGACATCTTGGATACAAAAAAGTCGCAAAACATCTGAGGTAACAGCGACATTGGTGAAGAAGGGAGAGTAGTACAACGGGGCTTCTTCATGAGCATGTTCGTGATGGAAAATAATTGACCGCAAGTGGTAGAAGCACATATCTTTGCATTGAAGTACACTGTCTTAGCCGTATCGACTAGACGATTGATCTTGTGTTTGAAATAACAAAAAAAATATTTGTGAACAGCCAAACCAAAACGCAGCCACTGTCGCTCAGCTTGTTGCTTTTTGTGCTTCAATGCACAGAGTTTGGCAGCGATGGTGCTATACCACGGGGTGGAGCGACACCGAGAGATCTTGCACTGCGCTGCTGGGGCATGACTATCAAGGACAGAGCGGAGATGATCACACAACTGGTCAGCGGATGGCGCAGATGACGCAGCAGCCAGAGCAGCCACATTATCCCTCCAGGTTTACTGGAGGTCCTACAGACTTTATCTGTCTGTCTGTCTGTCTGACTGTCCCGTCTCCACGGCTTATATCTCAAAAACTACTGGACGGATTTCCTTGAGATTTTGCACACTGACTGGAAGTTAGGTCCGATTCAATATTATCAAATTTTCAGAATCGAGGTTTTAAAAGAAAGTGACTTTTTACATTTTGATGTTTCAATGAAAACGATTCAACAGACTCCATTTTGCAAAATCTGTGACGTTATCATTTGACGTCGAATAATGTGACGTCATTTGCGAGGAGATTTTTGAAGGAGGGTGAATAGAATAGAATAGAATAGAATTCTTCGGCTTGCTTAGGCGTCCAGGGCCTATCGCCGATTCTGGTAGTTCTCTGGCTGTATTTTTATTGTTCTTGGCCCGTATTCACGACGGCGATTTATCTTTTTAACACTCGATTTATCTCCTATCCCCGATTTATCTTGACTTCGGTTTAAATTCTCCTATTCATGACGGCGATTTAGCCCTAAACTCGCGTCAAAGCAGAGTGTTAAACTATTCTCCCGAAGTCGGCAAGATAAATAGATAAACCAGCGGGGTTATCGAGAGAGGCAAGATGGCAGCGATTGTGCTTAAGAAACGAATTCATGACAATCTGTTAAGGAAAAACCGAGTATTCCGAGACCGAAGGCACCCGTTAGAAGTATTTAATGATGAAGAGGTGTTCAGAAAGATTCGATTCCATCGAAAGGAAATCTTGGCCATCACCGACGAGATCCATAAAGAAATCAATCGAACCCAGAATTATTCAAAGGCACAGCAACCGAAAGAATGACGTCGTCAGGCAAGTCCTTCTTGCGCTTAGATTTTATGTAAGCGGCGCATTTCAGGACCAACACACTCATTTCGGTTTCACTGAAGTTTTTTGCCCTTGCCTTTCTCTCTTTTTTCTTGCTAGCCATTTTCTATCTACTCCACGTATTTAGATATAGATCAGTGTCTACGCGAAGAAAACACAACGTAACCACGGTAACCACACACGGTGTGTGCGTGAATCACTGAATAAGTACGAATGCACATGTCTGGGTTGAACATCTATAATACACTTCCTCCTCTGTGTGACTGTGTGAGTGTTAATTCAGCGTCTATGACATGCCAAAGGAAAGCAAAGCATGTCATAATAGGAGCTTCCTGAACCTATCCATCATGTTTAAAATATATGGTTGATTGTTCCTGGGCCGATAGCTTAGAAATGGATTTACATGCTTTACAAACACTCCGTCATTGCAATTCTCTAATGGCTCATCTGGTAGAGCATTCGACTCTTGGTCATGCATGACCAGGTTTGATTCTGCGCTGAAACTTTTTTTTTCTTCTCTTTTTTCGAGAGGTTGTGGTTTTGTTGTGTTTTTATGTGTGTTTTCCCCCTCTTTTCTCGAGAGGTTGCGGGTTCGAACCCAATCTTTTCTTAAATGCCAAAACCTGGAGGTTCAGCGCCAGCGGTTTTTATGCTTGAACACAGTCAAATCAATCTCACGGAGATTTCGAACGCTGCGGTACTCCGGCCGCCGCACCGGCCGCAGCACACCCAAGTCACACAACACAGCAAAATGGTCAGAGGTCAAGGTTTGAGAGATATAACATGACGAAACACATTGTCATCAGGACGAAACAGCACCCAGTCAATGATATGACCAGACCTGTGGGTGGGGTCTGAAACAGCGTGCTTCAGATCAAAAGTAGACAAGATGTCCACCATGCGTACAGTACTGTAGCTTTCTGGCTTATCACAATGGAAATTAAAGTCACCAACAATGACAACATTCCCTTGAAGAGTGGCTAACATATCACTAAACTGTGCATACAACATAGCATCAGTCAACTTGTTTACTTTGCTGGGGTTGGCCTATACACACAAAAGAAATGCACACAAACTGGGGTGTTCAAAGTCAGCTGGATGACCTCGAAACTGTCATGGGAAAAAAGAACGATGTACTGACCACAACTGAAAAATGTTCTTTTAACAGTACTGCCACACACCCCGCCCTCGTTGCACGAGGATGAGACTTGAGACTGTAACCTGCAGGAGTAAGGTCCGCATGCTTGGATTCGTCGCCGTGAGTCTTCAGCCATGTCTTGGTCAGAAACATAATATCCACTTTCTCATCACGGATAAACTCCACAATGTCAATGCGCTTGGACTTGTTCTGGACAGACTGTGCATTAAAGACACTGTCACAGCTTTTGAACGCTGGAGAAAAGTCGGGGTCACCAATATGTTAGAGCCTGGTATTTGGGGTCACCAGATGTCACAACCGTCTTGGGGTTGCCTGATGTTACAACCGTTATATTTCTCTCTCACATTCAGACAAAGAAAAATAAACAGTTGTTAACAATGTAATTATTTAATTATACAAAACATGAATCTTTGTAGTTCAATTAATCTCTGGCGATTTCAATCGCCCTACAAAAAACAGACAAATCTCTGGCGACTTCAATCGCCCTACCAAACAGACAAAATCTCTGGCGACTTCAATCGCCCTACCAAAAACAGACAATTCTCTGGCGATTTCAATCGCACTACCAAAACAGACACGGCCGGACAAGACGAACACACAAACACACACAAAAACCCACAGGGGATAGCGTCTCTCTCTCTCTCTCTCTCTCTCTCCGGTGTACTCCAAGTTCAGAACAGTACAATAAGAATATAAAAACCGCTGGCGCTGAACCTCCAGGTTTTGGCATATTTAAAAAAAATGAAAAAGATCGGGTTCGAACTCGCAACCTCTCGAGAAAAGATGGGGAAAAAACACACATGAACAAAAACACAATAAACCAGGTCGGGTTGGAACCCACAACCTCTCGAAAAAAGAGAAGAAAAAAGTTTCAGCGCAGAATCAAACCTGGTCATGCATGACCACGAGTCCAATGCTCTACCACACGAGCCATTAGACTTAGAGAATTGATATGACACTGAGACAAAAGTTCGCCACCCTAAAGTGGACAATGCTGGTGGAAAAAAAATCTATATTTTCATTTGTTTGTTTGTGTTTCATGAAAGTGTTGTGTATGAAGTATCTTTATTTATGGATAAAAAGATAATAGTTGTTGTGGG